>JBAIZL010000003.1:21683872-21833872 GCA_036971475.1 Prosapia bicincta
ATACGACCCAATTCAAAGATTGTTTCTATCTATGGTTTGCTTCAGTAACACGCCTGCGACCGCGAGAAAAAAGCTTTTCATCGTTCAGCTGTGTATCAGCATCCGTCATCTGCAGCAAGATACCATACTTAATCATTACATCTATTTATTTTATGTTGATTGATTTCGCTTCATAAACGCAAAATGTTCTGCCGTGATAGGGCTCAAATTTTGACACCTTACACAAGCCGCTTCAAAGATTGTTCTTATCTATTTTACGCGTCAGTAACACGAAATTGGGGTGACTTTGATGCGCCAGAAGAAACTGGACAAACATTGCTCATCAATTGATTCTGGCATCGGTTCCTTCAACATAGCCTTAGCTCTGTATTGCCTTAGCCTCTGAAGTATTCCAAAAAATAAACTTTTATGAAACGTTTTTTTTTTTTGTTCCTCATTTCTCATTCATGAAACCACAAATTGTCTTTGCAAAGGGTGACAGGGTACAACTAGCATTTTATAAGAAATCTAAAACATCTATATCAATTACAAGTTAGTTTCATAAAGTAAATATGTTTTTACCATAGATGAATTAAAATTATGAGTCTCTTCAAAACTAGATTCATATGTTTTATAAATTTAACAGAATTATGTCTACAACAACAATAATCGTCCAGGTAAAGATTATTAAGATGCACATAGTCAGGTTTTTCTACGAACAAAAGTGTTAATTTTGGGACATGGATGCCGAAGTGAAGTCGTGAATGAAAAATATAGTGTAATAAGTTTACATAATGTTTATTAAATTTTTTCTTTAAAAATATTAATATAACAACTTCAAATAAACTTGGTATGAAATCATATGATCGTAATGCTTGTACTTTATATATATATAGCCTATATATATATATATATATATATGTATGTATATATATATATATATATATATGTGTGTGTGTGTGTGTGTGTGTGTGTGTGTGTGTGTGTGTGTGTGTGTGTGTGTGTGTGTGTGTGTGTGTGTGTGTGTGTGTGTGTGTGTGTGTTGTGTGTGTGTGTGTGTGTGTGTGTGTGTGTGTGTGTGTGTGTGTGTGTGTGTGTGTGTGTGTGTGTGTGTGTGTGTGTGTGTGTGTGTGTGGTGTGTGTGTGTGTGTGTGTGTGTGTGTGTGTGTGTGTGTGTGTTTGTGTGTGATAAATTCTAGTTGAAATTCTGGCGAAACTGCGATTCTGCAATTTATACACTGCAGAATGAACTCATATTAAGTACTCTGCATACTAAATTATTTGTAATATTGTTCCATCCGATAGATAGATAATTCTATCCTGAAAGTTTTTCTCCATTCCAAAAATGTCTGCAACGCTTAAAATGCTTTCAAAAAATATATATGTATATATATATATATATATATATATATATATATATATATATATATATGTATATGTATATATATTATTGGTAAAGGTTTTCACGTTAGCTGGCACTTGACCGATCGATAGAAAGTCTGTCTAACCCAGAAAATAATATGTCTGCCGTCATGCCGGTTGCATCAATTGTCCGCGAGATGGTGATCCAGTAAATGAAATATAAAATGCTATAAGTGATGCATGTCTATTTGTGTGGAAATGTTCGCAAAACGGTCTTTACCTAACCTTCCAACCCCCTCCTCCTGCCTACAGTGCCGCGCAAGGTCCCACCTTACGTGTAAATACCTATACACAAACGTTATGTTGTAAAAGCCCTGAAATCATTTCAACAATACTAGAGATAACACATAACACACACAAAAGAAAATACTCGTATTGTAGTTGGGTTGTTCTTGAAATAAAGCTTATACTTTTCTCCAGACAAATATAGATGTTTCTCTAAAATTAAAAAAAGGTGGTTTGGGTTAAGTTTTTCAGTTTGTGGATAATTCTTTTTTCTTTTCAGATGATTTAGAGACTTTCAAGAACCAACAAATTCCCACCACTACGTCAGGAAAGGTGAGTATTCTAACACTATATGACGAGTGCCTTAAGGGCAGCGAAATTACCAGTTTATGTAACTTCCACTGATATATAAATAGAAGTTTTAAAAATATCCGTGACACATAACACAACACCAGAGAAATGTTTTATTAACACACAAAAATATGCTTCTTTTAAATAGATTCTAAGTATAAACTTTAAGGAAGAATACACATATTCTTAAATAAATATAGGACCACATCGCTTAAAAACAAGAGATTGGTAAGAATATTTACAATTAGACATGAACGATCCAAAGAAAATGTAGACCAAATGTAAATTTTTAAATTTCGAATTATAATGGAAAAACAAATGATTTTTTAGGAGTAATGAATAGTAGGCCTACTCAAACTAACCTAAAAATTCGCAGCGGACTGATTTAAAAAAAAACAGCGGTTCTGTTTTTTTTGTTTTCTTTAAACAGAACTAAATTGACATATTATTTTAAAATGGTTGAACAATGTTTTGTAGCCTCTAACAGTTTGGTATATAAGTTAAAATTATTCTACATCCACCATTAAAAACTAAATGAAGATTTATTGACAGAATTAATTACAAATCAATTTTCTCACAATTTTGCACATGTACTCTGAATTATTCTTACATTACACGTAAGAAATGTTCTTAAAGACACATAATTGCATTTCTATTTTTTACTAGAAATGGTGATATAAGTATACTAGGCATTATACTATAGACTAATACTAGTCAAAAAACGTCTATTTTAAAAACATAAGTCCTACACAACGGAAGTGTAAAATCACTAACTGTGAGAGAAAGGTAATATTACAATAAAATATTGGAAAATTCCCAACACTACAAAAATAATCAAAAATAACTATTACTACAAGTTACCTAAGATAACTGGAATTGTTACCTATATTGTACCACTATGCTCTTGATATTGAGTATGAAGGATAATAATTTTGTTGTTCTCTTAAAAAGATTTCACTCGGAATACCAGTAGTAACAAGCAAGGATAGAACCTATGCACTGCAATAGGATAGAATTTACTCTGTGCTTTATACAGTTGACTTTTACACATTTTTAAAACATCAAAACCATTCCAAATAACCTTGAATATCAATATTGTTGTAATGTACTAATAATAGTACATTATTGTTAGCATATTGTTAGGGCTGTAAAGTTTGTCTTACAAAACAGTAAGCATATGTGCCACAGTAACAATTTCACGATGACCCTAATGCTGAATTCAACTATTTTTCTATTTCAATATAATCACACAAGACTAAAAAGTACAGAATTAAATAATTTTTAGAAACTGGGTTTAAAATAAAAATAAAATTATAACTTTATTTTTAATCCATAACCCTATACAGGTTTATATCCTGTGTATATGGTCAATATTTAATAGATTTTTTATTGAATCATAATAAATATGAAAATATATGTACTTTTTTTAAATCATGGAGCCCAAACATAATGATAGGAATTGTTCTGAGTTTTTTTTTAAACGACAGCTTCTCGCTAAAATTCCCTACACATATCGTAGATGTGTTGTATCTATAAGTGTATCACATGATTCTTTTTCTTGAGTTTTGCAAGTAATATATTTATTAAAATTCAATATATAAAACCTATTAAAATTAAAATATTGGATATATATATATATATATATATATATATATATCACTTTCACTTATGTACTTAAACAAGAATCTTGTTTAAGTCACTCTTCACATAAGTGAAAGTGATAAGTGTATACAAGAAAACAGTGTTGCATAATCTACAAATATATATATATATATATATATATATATATATATATATATATATATATATATATATATATATGGATCTAGGAAAAATTGTTTCATAAATTTATTTCTTTTAAAAATGTGTAGATTTCTTAAATTAACCAATCTGTGCTTTACAGCCAAATAATCCAATATTATTACATTGTCATGCAATCCTAAGCTACGTTTAGTTATATGTCTAGGACAACATAAAGTTCATTTAATCTCGCTTGCAAAATTAGTAATGATTTGGAAAGCAAACTGATAAAAATGTAATAAAACATCCATAAAAACATCAAAATTGATTGTTTTAAGAACAACAAAGTAACTGTTATAGTAAAAATGGAATACCTTGTAAGAACAGAACATACGTATAGCCTAACTAAAATAACGAAATAATATGAGAAAAAAAGTTATAATAAAAGTAAAGACAAAGAAACTTAGAGGAAATAATGCTTAAGAGCGCTGAAGAAAGAATAGTGAATACGTACAGTATTTAACTTTTATAAAATAGCTATCCTATTTGTGATCTAGGAGACAGTCATGGCGTACTGTATAAATACGTATTATGTATTTATGTATGTTCCCCGTGACTGTATTTACGTGTCCATGTTACTCTAATATTAACGGGAGTAAAGATTTTTCTTATAACTAATTAATAAATAATTTTAAGAACAAGAAAACCAGAATTTCAAGAAAAGCTTAAAATTGTAGCCCTATGTACATGACAACAACCTTTCAGTAAAATAAAAATTAAATTAATACTTTTGTTGCAGTGTCTATTGGCTTGCATGTTCCATGTTTCTGGTCTGGTGAGTACAATTTAATTCGTAAAATTTGTTATTTACTACGTTTAGCAAATTAATTCAATTATTATTAAGTTTAAAAAAGAATTAATTATTGTCTTGATTTTTATAGCATTTATTTGTAATTATATAAAGAAGCACATTTATTTATGACTTTGATATTTTATAATTAATAGGCTAGTTATTATTGTTATTATTATTAATATCATTTGAACAGAAAAAAGAGACATAAATATTTCAAGCTATACATACCTGTAATTCTTAAACTATTAGCTATTTTTAATATATATAGAAAATATTGTAAATTATTTTTATAAATATATTGCAATTTATCTAGATTTAGATCATATCTAAATTTAATAAAAAGTGTTATTAAGTCAACAATGAAAAATAATAAGTTTTATATTAGGATTCATTTACTTCTCAACTACACGGATAGCAATACTCATCCAGAATTCCTTTCTATGGGAAGTTTAGTATTTACATTCCGAGAGAGCTAAGAGTCAATTCATTTAAACATCATTCTAACTCTCACAATTAGACACATATCGATAAAATAAGTGAATTTAAATGCTTCCTAATTTAAATACGTTCCAAATTTAAAGAGCACACAGTGAGCTTTATATTCAAGTGTAGAGAGCCGTATTTATTTACGAAATAAGGTTAAAGACTTTCAAGGTATAGAATGTTTAAAAAAACATTTAAAATTTTTATTTCTACAACCTAGACTGGAATTCTATAAAGAAACATTGAGTCCAACATTCTTTTTAGAATGTTAAAAAAATTACTCTTCTTTACATCAGTTTTCCCATAGTTATAAGCCCAGATGGTCCATTGGGGAAGTTTTATTCCTAAAATATGCTGCCATCGAAAAACTAACTCATATTGCAGTCTATATTGATATTGAATAGGCAAATTTATTAACTGTGTCAAGGTTATTACTGTGAGCTGGTTTTATAGAGAAAATGAGAGCATCTTGATATTATAATAATATGATTTCCTTATGACGGTTTGAATTTAATATGAAATTTTTTACAAAACTAGCTCATTTAAAATAATTTTGTTAACCATTAAAAGAAACTTTATAATTATTATAGTTGGACGTAACCCTTAAAAATCTCCTTTTAAACTGCATATACGAGGTTCTGAAGGCGTTTGTAAATATCTTTGAAACATTGGTATTTGAGTGTATTATTATATTATCAATTGCCGACATGTTTCATTATTTTATATTTTCGTCATTCTTTCAAAACATACTTTTAAAATTGCTAGAAATATATCTGGCTTACTTTATATACAACATCATTTTTGAATGGGTTTAATACTGTGTTTAGTTTATCAATAAAATCTATAAATTCTCTACAAATTTATGAATTACATTGAATACTTTTTTCATCAAGACTTCTTAAGGCAAACTCTAAAATGCATTAAACATAAAACAATTAATTACAACATAAAAGACATTTCTATTTAGTTTAATTTGCTTTATTATGAACAAAAATACATTCTATGCTTTTGTCCTTCAGCAGTTTTTATTAATACTATTGTTCTATGACAAGAATATTTATTTGAACTTCGAAGAAAGATCAACAAACTTATTCGAAATAACTGTTTGAAGCAACTGTGGCGTAATGTTTATTTTTAAATAAATAAAACCTCTAAGCCACAAATAACATTTATTTAAACCTAATGTACATTTCAATTGCCCAACAAACATCTTCAGAGGTATTTAAAAAATACAACTTTTAAAATACCTCGGAAGATGATTGCTGGGCAATTGAAATGTACATAAGGTTTAAATAAATGTTACTTGTGGTTTAAAGGTTTTATTTATTTATTAAAAAATAAATAAAAAATAAAAAATAAAAAATTCGAGTTTTTAAACGACTATTTTGATCAAATCTTCTCTTCTCCAAGTAAAATACAAAGCGTAAAGGGAAGTATTATGTGAAACATTAGCATGACTAGATACATCTTATATATAAATCTTTCTTAAACTTCGTACAAATTCTGTTTTACAGACTTTATTTTTTTATTACATTTTGGGAGGTCTGGGGTAGCTTTCAAATTTGCAAGTTCCAATTTCTTATCAACACTTCCAGAGGTAAAAAAACGTTTTCTTAGAAACGTTTGTGCCTTAAAATATCCCTACTACCTACTCCTCCAGGTTTGTGTTCGTAATAGGCAGTTTAACTCTTTAAGCACATTTATTAAAAAGTTTCTCAGGTAACCTCACATCTTTAATATTCCAATAAAAATCTCCTTCCTTCCTACTCTACACTTTTCAACATTTTGCCATGAGTTATTGCTTGGGAGTTCAAGTTTTACCCGATTGTCGCCGTTTAGGAGCGCTGAAGGGTTTTAATAGTTATAAGAAATTTCTTCAAAAGTTATTTGTAGGAAGCAAAAGAATTAAGCGAATATATATATATATATATATATATATATATATATATATATAGTAGAAAGTTGGTATACAAAATCAGGATACCAACTCCTCAAGCAAAGCTTTATTTCCTTAAGCAAAACTTTATATTTTATTGAAAACATTTTTAATTTGTAGGTTCTTTAATAAAATTTTTAATCACGCCAACTAAGTATAAAACTTTTAAAGCCAAGTTTGAAACTAAGTAGGCTATTTAGTAAACTTGTTGTGGTGGTATAGGCTACTTTTTAATAATTCTAAACTTATTTCAATTATGTTACTCTTACAAGGGCACCGAAAGAAATCTTGACCGACTAAATGCTAAAGCCTACTCCGGCGCTGACTAAAGTACTATTTTCTCACCTATATTCAATTTTAAAAACCTTTACGTCTCCTATACATCCACATTAGTCACCCAGGATAATCTCAGCGTACCTCTATCACATCATATATTAAAATACAGCAATCTCAGCCTTCACTTTCAAAAATGTTTAAAAATCTTATCACCTAATAATTATTAAGCTGAAAATTACTATACTAAACTGGGAGAACTTAAAATTGTTTCAACTCAATTCAAAATCATAACCTCAATTCAATATAGGCCTACTCTCGGTGATATTCTCTTTTGGTTATCGGGTAGATAGTATTAAATCTTCCAATGGAAATTGTTGAACGTACATTCACCAATTGTAACATAATGGCAGTCATACAAACTGAAATATTTTATTCCCCCCTTCCAGTGCATTGTTATTTCTTCATATATATATATATATATATATATATATATATATATATATATATATCGCAATATGTATTCATGTGTATTAATAAAGAACTAAGTCAAAATACAAATACAAGAATTATAATTGAATTTACAATTCAAAGCATTTCGTCAGCTAACAGTACCAACATCATCAGGAATATTAAACCCATTTGTATTTGTATTTTGACTTAGTTCTGTAATATACAAAATCGAATGCCCAGACTGTATTAAAATATACATAGGCCGAACAAAAAATAAATTAAAAGAC
The DNA here is from genome assembly GCA_036971475.1 of Prosapia bicincta. Lineage (NCBI taxonomy): Eukaryota > Metazoa > Arthropoda > Insecta > Hemiptera > Cercopidae > Prosapia > Prosapia bicincta. The sequence goes on from JBAIZL010000003.1 coordinate 21,691,875, forward strand.
AGATATCAAGAACACCTCAATGCATACATCAAACCTGAAATTTATAACGCAAACTTAGCCATACACGCCATCAAAAACAAACACACATTCCCCACATTAAAAAACGTACACCTAATAAAAAAAGATTCAAAAAGGCCTCGAAATGACAATATGGGAACAACTAGAAATTTATAAACATAAAAATAATATCATTAACGAATAAATACAAATAAAATCAAAAAACGATAAATTATTCAATCTAATAGACAATATTAACCCCAAAACAAACTCTAAAAACTCGCAGAGTGCAGTGAATCTAAAAATAGAACTAAGGGTACAGCAAGGTCAACGGGAAATCAACTCAGCTCGCAGTCTAAAACAACCCTGTTTAGTATGCCCGAGGATGACGGAACGACCAGCCATTGAAAGTTAGCTCGCATAAATACCAAGTAAGATTCTTGTTTAAGTACATAAGTGAAAGTGATAAGTGTATATAAGAAAACAGTGTTCATAACTAAATATATATATATATATATATAAATATCGCAATATGTATTCATGTGTATTAATAAAGAACTAAGTCAAAATACAAATACAAGAATTATAATTGAATTTACAATTCTTCGTTGGCTAACAGTACCAACATCATCAGGAATATTAAACCCATTTGTATTTGTATTTTGACTTAGTTCTTTATATATATATATATATATATGTGTGTGTGTGTGTGTGTGTGTCAACTATTTAACTATTGGAGTGAGCACCAGTTATATTACATGTTATTTTATGATTGAATGCAGGAATAAAATTCGCTAAAACTTATTTTTTTTATGTTTTTGCTTTTCATATTTTGTGTAAATTTATTTTTTTATAAGTAGTTTTTGTTTATTCAATTCCTACTATTAGTTCACACTCTTCATATATATATATATATATATATATATATATATATATATATATATATAAAGTTAATATATTACTATTGTAAATACTTTTATCCACCACTAAGTGCAATAATAATTTTACCTTGTGTGATGAGGCACCTTTCGGTCATTTGACCATTGTCGAATCACTGACAGAAAGGTGCCTCATCACACAAGGTAAAATTATTGCACTTAGTGGTGGATAAAAGTATTATATCGTAAAATATCAATATATATATAATTAATGCATTAAAAATATTTCAAAAACAAGAATACTTTTAATACATATATTATTCAAAGCTTTTCGCCGATAAAACAGTAGCAGCGAAAAATATCAGCCGAAAGGCTGGTACTGTTTTATCGGCGAAAAGCTTTGAATAATATATGTATTAAAAGTATTCTTGTTTTTGAAATATTTTTAATTAATTAACTATATTACAAGAAAACATATCACCATATTTAATATATATATATATATATATATATATATATATATATATATATATATATATATATTATTCTTTAGAATAAAGAATATATCTAATATTCTTTAGAATTCTTTTCTTAGTTACTCTTTTCTCTTAATTATTTTAAATTCTTTAAACAGGACGGAAATATTTTTTTTTAATTTACAAATTATTTTTTAAATGTCAAAGGTTTTTCACAACTGATGCTAAATTAGAGGATAGTTGAATTAATTAATTAAAATTAGTTTCAATTATGACTTGTTTTTTATTACGTTATATATAATCATTCTCTTTTTTTTACTAAGTAGGGATTTATTAAACTGTCGAAAAAACGTGTCTTACATCTTTCATTTTAGTATAAAAGTTAGAAAATATATATGGGTACGAATATGTGTGAACAAGATTAATGACAAATATCATGAAGAGAGGAGAATTAATATGTTCGGGAAAAATTATTGTAGGCGTAAAATTAGAATTTAAATAAAAATATATTTCCGGAGAAATTTTGTTTTGAGAATGGCTTTAAAATAATAATTATTATTTATAATTTCAGATGATCGACAGTCAATACAATCTTGAAGGGGCAAATGCTCTTTCGGAAAAGGTGTACAAGGGTAATCCAAAATTATTGGCGAAAGCAAAAGCAATGAATGAAGAATGCGCTAAAGAATGTAAGTTTTGAAATGTGATCAGTGGCTATTTTATTGTATTTAGAATCTCTACCTATAAAAATATCTTAATATGTAAAACACTTTAATATGTAGCACTTAGGGGCCTAATTTTAGGGTAATTATCAACTTTCTAGATGTAGGTCGGTATTGTTAAACAAATAATAGTCCTCAATAATAAAAAAAAGCGCTATTATAGCCAAGTGTAACATACTAACACTTATTCAAGTGTTTTTAGTGAAAGCTAATAGCTCACGTGAGGAGGGAAATGTTCTTTTAATAAAAGTGCTTGAAGAAATAACAGCATGTCTCTTCTGATCTAATACTTAGACAACATGGTTTATAACATCTATATGTTTTCCCTTTTGACTGTATTACTTTTGTTGTCTGTATTGTTTTTAATTTATAAATGTCATAACAGAGAACCCCTAGAAACACTGAAAAATAAAAGTTGCTGACGCCCGTAAGTTCGAAATTGAAGGAAAAAAGGAAAATAACTTTCCAAAACATACATGTGTTTTCAAAGTATTTAACGCTTTCAATCTTTTACCTAACCTTGATAGGTTTTTCGCCTGGAAAAAAAATCAATCTTTTACCTCGTGCATTATTAACGTTATTTTGTTTGAAAAACAAATATATCCTAACCGGATACTTTGCATTTATGTTGTGATATTTATATGTCTATAATATCGAAATCTTGTTGCCGTCCATGACGAACTGGTTGTTAATTACTTATTACACTTTTGCTATTAATTGCGACTAGACTTGGAGGTTGAAGAAGTCGTAAGACGAAAACATTTCCTCCAAGTGTATGTTAACAATTTAAGAACCTTTAGTTAACAAAAGGTCTGGTCGCAAGTAATAGCAAAAGTGCAATAATTCTACAATATCTTAAGTTACTGAATAAATATAGCAATACCTTAACGTAGAATTTTGTTTTGTAAAAATAAGCATTGGTTTTTAGTGACTGTTTTTATTTTAGATTTTTGGGGCATCACCACCGAGTTTTATTATTTTGTGTGTGTCTAAATACTTTCCGTATCACGACGTATAATTTTTTGTGTGATATCGATTACGTATAAAAAACTGATACTCTAATGAGAATGGCAGTTACGGGTCATGTTCCATTGTTAGCTTGGACTGTAAGTCGGGTACTACAGACCGCGTTAACAATGAGACATGATTCTCTAAATACAACCTTTCTCAATCAATAAAAAAATCAAGTGCTACTATAAGCAAGATATTTTACATATTAACATTTTTTAATGTAGACCTGCAAGTGCAAACAAATAACTAAAGTGGAAAATGGAATCAAATAATATTTCGTCTTCTTCTTCCATGGCGCTACAGTTTGATGAGGACCTTGACCTCCTCAATGAGCCTTCACCAAGTAGCTTGATCCTTCCAGTTTCTTACATTCAGCAGGGTTCTGAGCGACGCAATTCATTCATATAAGTCTAGGACGTCCTTTTGCTGTCATTTTGTAGATAGTTCCATCTAATAGACTTCTGGGTAAATCACTCTCCTCCATCCGGACCATATGCTCTGCACAACGCAATCTTCCAATTTTTATTACTTTGACTATATTCGGTTCTCCAATGAGCTCGTAAGCTCACAATGTCTTCTCCTCCTCCACTGCCCACCAACATTAACAGGACCAAGAATTCTCCTGAGGATCTTTCACTCGAAGATAGTCAGCTTGTTTTCCTCATTAATGCCCAAGCTTCAGAGGCATGAGCTAGTACGGGACAGATCAACGTCTTACACAGCACCAATTTTATCTTCCTACTTATATAGGCCTACTGTCTACTTAGGGGAGACCCAAGCAAAGTGGATAACTTTTTTTAAACCGCTGACAAATCTTGAATGAAGACAAAAAATTTTGTAATAGTGTTTAAATATCATTTAACATACATCAACTATCGATAGGAAAATAGTTATTTACTAAAGTAAAGAAAGGGAGGGATGTAAATAAATCATTTATATAAAAATGTCAGTTATTCGTTTTTAAAAGTGAATAGTGTAACCCAGGCAACGTGAACTTTGTACTCATTAACCTGAAATAAAAGGTTTTCCTTAATTATTATGGAAAAGATTTTTCTTCTCTTAATACGGAATCTTAATTATGGAAAAATATTTCCATAACATTTAATTTTACAAAATAACTCTCAATTTTAATCTACACATTACGCCAAAAATTTTTTTTAAATATGCCTTACACTTTTTAAATTTTTAAAATTAATTAGAATCAAAAGAAATTGTATTGTTCGTCAACTTCAACTGTCGTGTGGTAATGCTTTGTCTCATTCATTTAGTTCACATATTAGGCGCTTGGAGCGTTAGGGATACTGGATTGGAAATTATCGCAAAAAAATCGCTTTGCCAGGCTATTCACTTTGCCCGAACTTCCCCTAGGTGTTTGTGTAATTCAAAGTAAGCTTTATTGGCATTGATTATTCTTTGATTCACCTCAATGGAGACCATATTACTGGATCCCAGATAAGTGAATTGATTCACTACTTCAAATTTGAAGGCTCCCAGCTCAACAAATCCACCTGCCTGTTGGGTTATTTGAGGTTTGCTACACATAGATATTTTGTTTTGCCTTTAATGATCTGAAGTCCCATACTTGAGTCCATCACAAGTCCCTAAACCCTTTCAAAAATAATTGAGTACCCAATCCCACCCCATCCTAACCTAAAACAACGAAAAAGTTAGTTACAGTCTGAGTTGGCAGTGGGTCACATCTCCGGAAATGACTGAAAGGTTTTTTAGTAAACAAAAGCTAAATGCTACAATAGGCAAGTTTAGAGATATGTTCAAGTGATTTAGTTTGAAACTATTAGCTCAAGTTGAAAATGGAATCAAATAATTAAAATAATGCATATTTATTATTTAAAATGTTTAAATTCCTCTATATCAGCTAATCCACTATTAGGACAATATACCTGTCTAGAAGGGCCAATTAGGTAAATTCATAAACATTAGGGAATTGTAGTTAAATTAGGCCAAACACTTTTCTCTGTATTAGGCCTATTGTGTAAGGTGGAACAAAACACCACTCTTAAAAACAAAGAGATATTTACGAACTATTTACTGACTTGTATGCTTAAACATATCTTAACATGTAAAAATCTTTGGCTATAAGGGAGCACTAAATTATAAAATGACTACTATTACTAGCAATAGTAGTAATTTTAATGAACCCTCCCCCCCCCAAGATGTTCAACACAAAAACTACAAGACTAAATTATATTTAAGTCAATATTTTTTTGCTATATATGTAACGTTGTAAATTAATTAAATTTTGTTCAGTACTTCTGAAGATGGTTACCTGGTAACCGAAATGTACATCAAGTGATTAAATGAAAGTTATATTGTGGTTAGTGGATTTTTTATATAAAATATTATGCAAAATTATATTGGAATTATAATGAATATTGAAATGTAACATATAAAGACATAGGATGTAAAAAACTTTGCATAGGAACGAAATGTCATCATGTTATAACAACAATTTTCACCTCTCTAGGCCCCTATATTGTTATAGCTTTTATACAAGTAAGATGGTCCCTCTCTCTCTCTCTCTCTCTCTCTCTCTCTCTCTCTCTCTCTCTCTCTCTCTCTCTCTCTCTCTCTCTCTTTTGATACCAATTTTGTGTCAAAGATTTCAGGTAGCCAGAAATGATGGTAGGTTATCACTAACAGGTATTTTCATCTGTTAGAGATTATTTTTAAAATTTTCAAATTCAATTTCCTATATGTACAGAAATATCATACATTCCTACAGCTCTGAGGAAGGTGACATCATCGTCGAAACTAGTCTGGATTATTAAACTGGAGTGAGTTTTAAGTCCACTCTTTTAATATTTACCTTTGGTGAGTTATTCACACTAACAAAGCACTAATTAGCTGTAGGCTACATTTGATTAGATTTTGAGACGATGTATGATTTCGTACAAAAGATGTTTTTATTACTTACCTCTCTATATTATGCATTAAGAGTACCCTGAATTGTCTTATTTTTTACACATTACCGATAAATATAATTATCTATTTTACTGACTTGTCAATAACAAACTTTATTTATAAGGTTACTAGAGCTTATTTATTAAATTTTAGACTTCTGCAGCAGTCACACAACTGCATCATTTTGATATAACATTCTAAATTTATTATTATTTTCTGTCTTTCTTATTGTTACAGTAAAAACACTTGATGGAGACAAGTGTGAAAATGCAGTTATGGTTGCCAATTGCACTATAAGAACATCAACTAAGGTTTGTTATTTTTCACTCAGGATTTCTGGTAGTAACTAATCTTTAATTCAATTTTTTAAACTTTTAAACCATTATATATAACTAGGGGCATGTAGGAGCAAATGCCCCTATTTATATAGTTTGAAACAAATTTTAAACTTTGGTATACTAATTTTATTTTTAAATACAACTAATTTAATATAACTAAATTTAAACTACTTAACTAAGTGAATACGCAATTGCTTACGCGTTTTTAGCTTCGTAAAAGGAACAAATGTTTTGAATCGTGTCAGCAAGTAAGCAATTACGTATTCACTTAGTTAAGTAGTTTAAATTTAGTTTAATCAGTGAATTCAAGACGATTACATCAAGAAACTTTAATTTAATATAATTAAAATTTTTCATAACCAAATTTCCTCATAAACTATATTTTTTGAGAATGTGTTTTCCATTTGATTTTTTTGACCAATCGTGTTATCAATATGTATCTTTAATCCATCTTGAGATTTTACTCAACTTAGTGCCCATAAAGTTGATCATATGTAGAAATAATTTTTTTTCTATTGAAGCCTTACTTATATTAATTGAAAATGTAAGTCTTAAAAAAAATGATTCCTTTTTGTTTGAAATGGCATGTTAGGATCTGTTGATATTAATTTAATTATTGGTAAAATATGTTTCTTTTTCCAGAACCAATGATTATTTGTAATTTAATACACTTGTCAAAATTGTAATACACTTATCTATTTCGATAAGATTTACTCCATTAACTAAACCTGATCCCAAGTTCATATTTTTAATTCAACTTTAATACTGTTAAAATATTTGTACTCAGCTGTTTTTAATATAATATTTGTACAGCTGTTTCTCAGCTGAAATGTTTGAAAATCATACTCAGCTGTTTTTGCAGCAACATATTTCTTATGGAGATTTTTGATAACTTTAAGTTCCTCAAAACTCTGTAAATGTTGTAAACTGAGAATACCATATATTTTCCCCTTCTCCTTCATGTCAATATATTCAATCTGAGCCCTCTCTCAGCTACCACAATTGTTCTCTCAAAATTCGGCTTATGAAATTATATATATATGAATTTACCATACATTACTTTTCAACACTTGTTTATAGTACCACTCACTTTTGTTTTAATTGAGGATTATTTCAGGATTTATAATCCAAGTCAACAATGAGACAAATTTCCTGTAACGGCTTTGCTCCTTAAATAAAAAGGAGTGGTACTAAAAGCAAGTCTTTCAAACTAATAAAGTGTATACATATATAAGTGTAAACTAGTAAGTACCTCAACTTTAACATAGAATCAAAATCATATTCTTGAATTTTGTAGTCCATTACATCGGGGAATCTTATTAATCACTTAAACAATAGTTTATGACTATCCGAACTTTAAGTTTTGTAAATATGTTAAAACTTAATGAGACAGAACGTTTTCGATCGCTATGTGGCGATCTTCATCCATCATCCAATCATATGTGGGTGAAGATCTCCACATAGTGATCAAAAATGTTCTATCTCAGTAAGTTTTAACAAATTTACAAAATTTAAATTTCGGATAGCCATAAACTATTGTTTAAGTGATTAATAAAAATCATATTATTATTTGAAAAAATTTTTAGTTTAATTATTAGTCTCCTTCTTTGGTTAAATAATGTCTACATATTCTTAGTTTTTAACAGCTATTATCCACTGCCCTATTGCTATTTCTCTCTACTCATAGGTCCTCTTCTGTTACATTTTTTTTCATTGATTCATTATTTATGTAGATAAATGTAGGTACGATAGATATATATATTTTTTGTGAAATAAACCTAGATTAGTTGTCAATGCTTAGTTTATCTGATATTGCACTCATTTATTTAGTTTCAGATGGAAGTGCAGTAAGCTGGCTGATTGTATTACTCCATTTATTACCTCATTTTTTAAATAAGGAGAAATCTGTTTTATACCATTGAATTTATGAAATATATTTAAATAAAAATGGATTGCTATGTGTATTATCACATTAAACTACCTCTCAAACCTGTGGACTTCATCGTTAATATAAGGAATGTATCCAGACCTGATCCATATTGCAGTTCCTCACATACCAAAATTCATCTACAATAATATTTTGAGAAGTCTGGGCATTTATGATATGATGTTGTTTATCACACCTTTAGTATTCAATAAACCCTTTAAAATCTGGTTGTAAATCAATATCTTGTTTAGGGAGGCTAAAATATTATTAAATTAGAATAAACACTAATAATGGTATTAAAATTATTTGATATCTACTTTTGGGTGGACAAAACTAGTTTTGGAAAATCGCTACCAGTACTGACATAATACCCCGTAATTACTATGTATATTTTTTTCATTTTTATTGATAAAAATATAACATTTTGTATACAATGTTCACAATTTATTGTTTAATATAAATGTAGAAAGGTAGGTTTTTATTTTAAAAAGCAGGATTATTCATTTCTCTCTTAAGAAAATGAAAGATTTTGATTACTTATTTTCCATAAAAATGTTATAAAACAGTCTGTTTAGTTCTGAAAATAATGATTTAAAATTTCAGCCTCAAGTCTTTATTATCATTGTTTAAAATTTTGTTGAAAAACAATCCAAGAAATGGACAAATCCCTTGACACTCCATATTGTCAAAATAAAAATTATATGGTTGAAATTGTAGCAACTTACTATTTACTGTAAGTTAAAGCAAAAGTGAACCACTTTTACACACACACGCACACACACAATTATTTGTTAGGATAAAACTTTGTTTGGTATTCATGAATTTTGTAGTCCATTACGTTTGGTGAATCTTAATGAAAGTTAAAGTGATTCATTTATTTGGTAATTAATAACTTTACATTGCTTAATGACTTCCCGAACTTTATAAAGTTTGAATACTCATAAACTAATGTAAAGTTCACTAAAACACTTGTAAATATTTACAAACTTGCCTATAGTAGCACTTACTTATATTTGTTGAGGACGGCCGTTTTGGGAGACGTGTCCCATTGTCAACTTAGACTATAACTGATCTCAAGATTATTGTAGGAAAGGGTATTATAATGGGGGTAGGATATTATGGTGGGGTAGCTATACTTTGCGAGTATTAGGAGTTATGATGACGAAACTTGTGTGAGTATAACTAGCCACTTACAACAGCATGATATATCACATGCTTAAAACAACATTAGACAAAGAAGAACACTGCAAAGAGTTATACATCATAAAACATATACCACAAACTAACTGATACAACATAACAATGATTGACAAATTATACAACCACCTAAAAAACAAACTCAATAACCCAAATACAAACACACAACACGACAACCCCATAAAATACCTATCAATACCATACAGATCATCCAAAACCCTCAATCTAACCAACACACTATGAAAATACAACTACAAAATAGCCTACTCCACACACAACACTCTCAATAAACAATTAAAACCCAACATCAAAATCAATGACATGTACAACGCCTCTGGAGTTTACAAATTAACTTGCAGTTTCTGCCCCAGCTTTTACATAGGCCAGACAGAGGAGGTCTTTCTACACATGCTACCAAGAACATATAAACGCACTAACAAACAATAACTACTAATGATATTCTGCCGATCATCTCAACTCCACAAAACATGACTACATAGACATAACATCTAACCTACAAATTCTTCATAAACAATTTAGAAATAACCAACCCTACAGAACCAAACAATACGAAATATACAGACACTTCAAACTTCACCCTACACAGATACTTAACACACAATTACATTATAACTCACTCACACTTTTGACATTTTAACTGCTAATACTCACAAAGTACACCCACAGCAACATAATATCCCACCCCTACCCTAATACCCTAACCTACAAAAACCTTGAGATCAGTTATGGTCTGAGTTGACAATGGGAAACATCTTCCGAAATGGGCGGCCTCAACAAATATAAGTGCTACTATAGGCAAGTTTGTAAATATTTACAAGTGTTTTAGTGAAAACTAGTAGCTTACGAGAAGATGGAATCAACAAATATAATGTAAAGTTATTAATTAAGTTTCACCGAATGTAATTCATAAAACAAAATTTCAAGAGTTTATTTGGTAACTGTGTACCTCGTTAACAGTAAGCATTTTTTCAATTGGAAAATGTTTCAGTATGAAGAATTCTAGACAATAATTTTCGCAATTGGATTAAAAGAAAAATAAATACCATTTGGACTTATTGTATGCCATTTCCTCAAACAGTAGTCTATACTTACTATATTATGCATTTGTAATAAATTATGTAAATGTGTAAAATATGTCATTATGAACAAATTGAAGCAACAGTGACATAATTATTTAATTTAAATAAATAAAACCTGTTAACCATGCATAAAACTTTCCATTTACCACTAGATTCATAGACATTTGTCTGTCATACGACCTAAGATTCCAGGAATTCGTACTTTGGTATGTTAGAGTAGAGTGGAAGGGCTGTCTTCTCCTCCCCTCAACCTTCTGGTCTCACTGTCATTCCATGCGGGATCTGATGAGTAAGTGTTATTTGTTTTCTAGTTACGTTACGTTTTCTTTGCGTAGTCGAATGGCTTCTTTGCCAAGGGCAGGCATTGGATAAAGTAAAGTAAAGTCTTTGCGCAGTCATCTGAGAGACGAGTGTTTATGAATAGTGAGAGTGTGTTTTTCACAGAGGCCAATGCCCATTTAGGATGTATTACCTTACCAAACAAAGTAAATATGGACTAAATATAGTTATGCAGTGTTACGTGAAACAAAGTATCTAATTGAAGGAATACCATACTTGGAGAAGTATATGAACACATCTGGCCTGCTATTGGGTGCCTATTTCATAATAGAACTGACAAAATCTATCTACGGCAAAAATAGTAATGTAACAATGGATAATTGAATTATATCGATCCCATTGACAATGGGCTTGTTGAATAACCATAAATTAAAAGCTGTAGGAATCCTACGAAGGAATAAAAAAGAAATTCCTCCAGAAATGAAGGAACTGGAAACAAGGAAGATTTATTTATTATTGTTCGCTTATGTCAATGAACTCATATTACTTTCATACTAATCCAAAAAGGCTAACATGGTATACCTGATCTCTACTACTCATGAATATGACACAATAGCAGAACTTACAGAGAAAGCAGAATTGGTTGAGCCCTATAACTTAACTAAAGGGGCAGTTGATGCTTTTGATGAAATGTCTTTCAATATTTCGTGTAGCAGAAAAATACAGAGCGTATGATAAGCAGTATATTAGAGAATTCCTATGTTACATATGTTTACAATATGGTTACGGAAGGGAAAAAGTCTATCTCCAGAAGGGAATTCACCAAAAAAGAGTGTGAACATCTATCAAAACCGAACCTACAGAAGAAAATACAAATACCAACTCTACAAAGCATTCAAAGGGGAAAATACAAAAGATACTGGAAAAGAGACATTACCCAATGGCACTGAACCTTAATAACATGCTGGTAGGAAAATATATGCAATTTGTCCTTATAAAGGAGGATGACTAGATTCTCTTACTTCAGCTGCGAAAAGTTTTACTGCCTTGAACATCAAGCAAAATGTGTATAGACTTTTCATAGATGGCAAAAATGTAAATATCAACTCTGTAATTGCTTATAATTAAGGTAATACTACATTGAATTGAATAATTTTGAAAACATATATATTTGTATTAATTTTTCACCAGATAGTCTCACAGACGAATGTTATCATTAGTGTAACTATGAAACATAGATTATGAATCTAGGGTTAACCCTCATATTAATTTTTAAGTGCTAGGCAATCATCTTCAGAGGAAAATAGTACAAATATCTATAAATAATAAAAAGTTTTAATAAAAGGTTTTATTTATTTAAACTTTAAAAAGATAGTAGTAATAAGTAAAACCAATTTCATAACTAAATAATTTCTTTATATTAAAAATTACATTTTTTTTTTAAAAGAAGAGAATAAAATACACATACATATACATATTAGTTCGAAAAATGTGAACTACTCTTGAAAAGTTCTTCCTATACAAGTTCTTGTTCTTTTAATCTCATGCTTAATGAACTGTAAATTGAGTCGGATACTTTTCTATCCGGGAAACATTTGCTATTTGTAGGTTAAATTCGAAAACGTTTCTGAGTTGTGTGTTATTTTTTTTAGTTTTATCAATTGTATTTTTATGTAGTGTTTATTTGTATTGAGAAGTTACACTTTCAGGAACCATGTTTTCACTTAGTTACAAAAGACGACTACCAATTTATTGTGCTTTGTTTAGTGAAATTGTAAACAATTTGCATGTAATGAAAAAGTTAATTGCTCCAAGGGATATTCACTATAGCAGTGCATCTTGTAATTTCTGGACGAAAATACTATACTGTAATTACAGAAATGATTGTCAGTGTCTAAATCAATTATTTGTACAAAGTAAACGTATACATTTACTATATCAAAATTTTCAAATAAAAGACGAAATCAGTGATAAGGGTAAATATTTTGAAGATAGCAACAGACCATCATGGTCTAAGGAATTTTATAATAAAAAGCTCTTGCAAGAAGATTTACTTTGTGAAGAAATTATGAAGAATAAACCTTTGACAGTAAATGAGTGGGATAAAGTAAGAAGCGTAGTTTTGGATTCAGGAACAAATATTAATGATGTAAACATAGACAGTGTGGTAATACATTTTTGCATCAAGCTAAATGCATTTTACACAGGTAAATCATATTTAGATTATATGAATTCAACTTCTAAAAAGCTCAGTCTAGCATTTGTAGGAAGTTATATGAGGTTATGTTATTTTTCCAGGGAAAAATGCAGTAATAAAGATATAAATACCATAGAAATGCTGTACAATAAATATATTTTAAAATACCCTATTCTGGATGCTAATAGTGCAGAAAATGTTATTTTGGGTATTTCAATAACCAAACATTGGAGAGATTATAAAAAATATTTTGATATGATTTCAGAGTCATGTTCACCAGGTGGTAGATGTTATTGTGCTGTTATTGAAAGAGCTTTCTTAAATAAAGAATATGATATTGGTTGGCAAATTTTACAAGAAATGGCAAATAGTGATAGAAACCCTGTAGATGAAATTTTTGATATTTGGTTAGATATTGTAAAAAAAGAGAAAAGTATGTTGTTTTTAGAAAAAATGTTGAGTTATTTGGCAGATTATGGAATAAAGCCATCAAAAAAGATTGCGTTAAAGGTTAAACAAGAGTATGAAAGCATTAAAAAACCTAAAACAAAAGGAGCACTCACTTCAGTTACAAACAGGTGATTGGTTTATATATAATTATGGGAGTTAAGAGGTATAAGGTAATCTAAATTTTGGTATTATTTAAGAAATTAAATTTATTGATTTTTTTAAATGTTACAGTTATAGGCTCTCAACTACAATAATGAAATAGTTACAAATACTTACAAAAATTTACCAGTTCATAGATAACTGTGAAATGTACATAAACGTTTTATAATTCTTTATTTTTATAGCTTAGGGACCTTTATTTATAATTTCTCTTTTTAGCATTTCCAAGATTTATTATTTATGTTTCCTTAATATAGGTTTGTTTAAATAAACACTTGTTATTAGGCCTATTTACAAATTTGCCTATAGTAGCACTTACTTATATTTGTTTAGGACAGCCGTTTCAGGAGATGTGTCCCATTGTCAACTCGGACCTTGAGTTACGGTCCGAGTTGGGACACATCTCCCGAAATGGCCGTCCTCAACAAATATAGCTAAGTGCTACTATAGGCAAGTTTGCAAATATTTACAAATGTTTAATGAAAACTAGTAGCTCACATGAAGATGGAAACAACAAATTAATTTTAATGGTTACGGGAAAACTTTACCATTTCCTACAACCTTGTTTTTTTATATTACTAAACAATAGATTTGTAAGAAGAATAAAATTATTTAAAAAGTCAGAATTCATAAATAGTGTTTCAATTTTAAAGAATATATAAATCTTGAGGTTATATAAGGAAGAAGGAGGTTATATGAGGAAAATCTAAATGAGGTTATTTAACTTGAAAATTTCTTTATAATACTAAACACTATTTCATATGACAATAAATACATATATATATATATTTTACAATAAAGGAACAAAGTGTATAGTTATTATTCAGTTATTCGTTCTTTAGACTTAGACATTTTGGAGGGATCTGGTTGCGAGGCTACATATTTTGAATGTACGATGGTTGGAGTGCCTCACCTTCTATCTAGTCATCTGCACTTTGTATGTGTACAGTCCTTAAAAATTTATTTTAGTTACCTAATGAATTAGTAAAGTGAGTGACCATTGTAAACTATTAACTTTTATTATTGTCATAACCAATGAAATGTAAATATGTGTGTTTTTATCATAATAAAATATTATTCTCTATTCATATTAAAATAAGAAAATGTCACAAAAAACATTTCATGTAGATAGTAAAGCTTTACATAGTCAGGTATGAGAAATGGTAGCAAATGTTGAAAAGTTTTATAAAAAAATGAGGCTGATGTTGGCAGATTTGTGTTAGATGTCAAAAAGGTTCAGTAGCCAGTTTTCAAAGCCAAAGGTGTTTCAAAATAGTCGGTAGTGAGAGTTATGAAAGAAAATACATATATAATTATAGGAATAAAGGATAATTTTTGTAACTTTGGAAATATTCATAAAATGCTAAATCATGATGTTGACGATTTCAACAATTGTGTCATTAGGACAGTGCACAACTTTTACTTAGAAAATAACTCTTCTGACTCTAAATGAAAATTGTTTCTTATTTCAAAGAGTCTATTGGATACTTTTAAGTATGATATCTCTACTGGAGTGAGGTTGATTATATAATAGATGCAGGAAGTGCAAACAGTTTTATCTGTTTAAAATGATAATGTTTAATAAAAAAAAGCGCCAATGCCATTATCTATAAAAGTAACAATGAGAAATTATTTGACTGAAATTAATTATCATTTGATCTGGACTTACTGAATCCTCAGCTATACAATTTAATTAGATTTCATATGCCTAAACTAAAACCTATGAAATGAGCAGATTTTTACAGAACACGGTCATTCAGTATTATGGTGGCCTCCTTATCACCCAGATCTTAAACCAATAGAATTGATTTGATAAGTTTTTAAAATAATGGTTGAGTAATCAAAATGTAACTTTCAAAAACGGGCGACTGAAATTAAATGTCTAATTAAATTAATTTGATCTGGACTTACTAAATCCTCAGTTATACAATTTAATTAAGTTTTTGAATTTTGTAGTCCAATACGTTCAGTGAATTTTATTAATCACTTAAACAATAGTTTATGACTATCCGAACATTAAATTTTGTAAATTTGTTAAAACTTACTGAGACAGAACGTTTTCGATCGCTATGTGGCGATCTTCATCAGTGTCTTCTGCTTGGAGATGTCGGGTCAAGCGGTGACGGTTTTAAAGGTAGGTTTTTGATAGTATCAAAGAGTATGTGTGATTTGTATTGTGTTTGTTCGTTTAATATGTTTGTACTTTGTGTTTTTGTGTATCTGTAAATTTCATATTGATCTAGTGTGTTGAGATGTGGTCCTTTTTTGTTGATGTGTAGGATTTTAGGTTATGGTAAATGTCTGTGTATTTGTGTCCTGTTTCTTTTATGTGATTGTAAAATGTTGAATTGGTGTTTTGTTTGTGTTCCTTCACTCTTTGTTTAAAGCTGCGACATATTTGTCCAATGTAGAATTTGTTACATTCATCACAGTTCAGTTTGTATACGCCTGGTGCTTGTAGTTTATCTTTGTTTTTGGTGTTGTGTTGTATTTTGTATTATAATTTGTTATTAGTTTTGTATGCCATTTTGATTCCTATTTTTTGAAATTTGCGGGCTATTTTGTTTGTTGTTTTGTTTATGAATGATAATGTGATGTATTTGTTTTCCCTGTCTGTAGTGTTAATTTTAGTGTTTTTTTTGTATTTTGTACCATAGTTTGTCTATTATTGTGGTGTTGTATCAATTTGTGTATGCTAAATATTTAATTGTGTCTAGTTCTTTGTTTATGTTTTCTGTGGTCATTGGGACTTTTTTAAGTCTATGGAGCATGGATGTGAAGGCTGTGTGTTGGATAGGGTGTTTGTGTTTGATAGGGTGGTTTGAGGTGTTGTGGATAAGTGTGTCTGTCGTTATGGGTTTCCTGTAAATGTTGAAGCTGTGTTTTTGTGTGTGGCTTTTTGCTATGGTTAGGTCGAGGGAGTTTAGGGATCGGTTGGTTTCGTTTTCTGAAGTGAAGTGGAGTTTTGGGTGAGGTGCAGGGGAGGAGTTTTTCGCATTGACGAAAGTTGCCTCTGTATATTGTTATGATATCATCGACGTATCTGTGCCAGTAAATGATTTTGGGTGCATCTCTATTGTTTGTGAGTATCTTGGTGTTTTCTATGTGTTGTAGAAATTTTTGCTTAGGCCACTACCAATACGACTTTCTATGGGCAGGCCCTCTGGTTGTGAATAGAAGTTTGAGTTGTGGGTGAAATATTTTTGTTTGGTGATGGTTTGGAGGATGTTTATGATTTCGGTAACGTGGGTTTTAGGTATGTTGTTCTGTATTAATTGGGTTTCTAGGATATTGAGCGTTTCGGGTATGGGTATGTTGGTGTACATATTTGCTATGTCGAGTGATAGTAGTGTTGAATTGTTTGGTATGTCTATGTCTTTTATTTTATTTATGAGGTTTGTTCTGATTTTTATGTGTGTTTCTGTGTTCAAGGTTATGGATTGTCTGATTATTTTGTCCATGTATTTTGCTAGTTTACGTGCAGGGGCGTTCTGGTAGTTGATGATGGCTTGGATGGGGACAATGAGTTTGTGAATTTTGGGAAGAGCGCGTAGGGTAGGTGCTTTAAGGTGGATTTGTTTTAGGTGATATTTTTTGTTCCTGTTGATAATGTATTTAGATGTAATTATTAGTTGTTTGATGGTTCTGTGATATTTCTCTGTTGGGTCTGTATGTAGTTGTACTATATTATTATTTATTATGTAATAATTGATTTTGTCATTTAGGCTGTTTTTTATTAATAATTACTGTGGTGTTGCCTTTCTCTGCTGCGGTGAGTGTGATGTTGCTTAGTTTCACTTTTTGTTTTATGTTTGCAGTGATTTTAATTTCATTGTTCATGTTTTTGTTGGTTATGCATTCCTGTTTGGTTTGGTTTTTTATGTCATGTCGAAGTGAGTCTTGGTCTTTGATATCAGTTTTTTGTATGGCTATTTCAGTTTCTAGTAAAATATTTCTGTTCGTTATGACATTTGATTTATAATGTATGTTGTATTTTAGGCCTTTGTTTATTAAATTCATTTCGTGTTGTGTGAATTTGGTATTAGTTAGGTTAACTGTAAGGAGGTAGAATTTCTGTTTAGGTTGAGAGTATGTTGCGTTTTTTGTTTTACAGTTAAAACTATGTTTTTAAAATTAAGTGTGAATAATTTAACTAGAAAGTTAAGTCAATTTATGTTAGTTATTGTAACTATTTATATTTGGGAACTATTTAGACACGTGTATGAAAACATTCCTAAAATCCTCCTAAATCTGTATTGTTAATTGTGTTTTTTATTGAAACGGAATTGCGTTAATTTCTATCACATTTTGAAATAGGACTACTTTTTTGGAGCACAGTATCAACAACACCCTGTAATAAGTATACTTATATTAAAATATACCTATATAATATCCAGTTAGGATAGAGTTGGTTGTAATTTTATACAAGATCACTGTATAACTATATTAAAATATACCTATAAAGTATCCAGTGAAGATAGATTTGGTTGTAATTTTATTCAACATTACTACAAACAAATCTACACATGTAAGATAAGAATAGAGATCACGTGATGTCATCTGGCAAAAGGTAATACTCTGCAGAATCAGACGTCTTAAGTATTTCTCAAATGTAAATATTTACCTTAGTTTTTTCCATAAGATTGTTAATTATATATTAAATTTTAAAAAATTATCTTTCTACTTTAAAGCTGTACATGAAACAATAGATATTCCATTGAAACATGAATATATTTATTATTAATTAGAAAACATATATTAAAAATAATAATAATCAGATTTAATAGGGATGTTGCCTCATTGTGATTTTTAATATGACGATGGAGAAGTGAGAGGGGTTAGATCTCACAGCGCTGATTTGGTGGGGTTAAAAATTGCAAAAATGCTGGATTTTTCAAATG
Source organism: Prosapia bicincta (assembly GCA_036971475.1). NCBI lineage: Eukaryota > Metazoa > Arthropoda > Insecta > Hemiptera > Cercopidae > Prosapia > Prosapia bicincta. The sequence goes on from JBAIZL010000003.1 coordinate 21,710,429, forward strand.
TCAAGAAGGAATAAATCAATAATAAGACACGTTTGTTTACAAAGAAAATCACTTTGTTAATGTTTATCTTGAACTGCAAACATTGTAACATGAAGTTATGATAATTTAATTTGTTTCTAACAAAACCTATCCTAGGCAAATACATTAATGCTATTTTCAATATAGTTTGGTAAAAAAAATATGATGGTAAAAATACACAAAGCACCTAATGCACCAATTACAAATTAATCACTTAAACAATAGTTTATGACTATCCGAACTTTGAATTTAGTAAATTTGTTAAAACTTACTGAGACAGAACATTCTCGATCGCTATGTGAGATGTGGTTCTTTTTTGTTGATATGTAGGATTTCTAGGTTATGGTAAACACACTAGTTATCTCTGAGTTATCACACTGAGTTATCTCAACACACTAGAACAATATGAAATTTACAAACACACGCAAACACAAAGTACAAACATATTAAACGAACAAACACAATACAAATCACACACTCTCTTTGATACTATCGAAAACCTACCTTTAAAACCGTCACCGCTTGACCCAACATCTCCAAGCAGAAGACACTGATGAAGATCAGCACATAGCGATCGACGAAAACATTCTGTCTCAGTAATTTTTAACAAATTTACTAAATTCAAAGCTCGGATAGTCATAAACTATTGTTTAAGTGATTAATAAGATTCAGCAAACATAATAGACTATAAAATTCAACAATTACAAATGCTTTCATTCTCATATGTTATTCAAAAATATGTTCTTAGCATGAAATAAGTAAGTTTGAATAGTGTAAACCATAAATATTGGTTAAATTTAGATTAAATATTGTCAAAAACACTGTTAAAAAATACTGTTATTTAAGTAATACTTCAAAAATTACCACAAGACTGTGTTGTACCATACTACTGTACTGTTATATTAAAATATAAGAACAAAGTATCTTGTTTCCTACATTTGGGGTGGTTAAAAAAACACAAAAATAGTGGTTTCAATGTAAATCTTAGGATTGCTTAAGTCAAAGCTTGGAATATATTTCCATGTAACTGATATCGGGTTGTAACAATAAGCTGGAACCGATCTACCTTTATTGCTGTAGAGCACTTAGCTTCAGCCTTTGTACTCTCTTCCCATCCCTACTACAGGATTAGCTTAGTGGATACCTACCTCTTTGCAAAACTCAAGTACTTACCTGATGCTGAATCTCCTGATATCCTCTGGTGTATATACCTGCCAGCAAAACCACTTTTTTTTTACAGCTCCTAATTCAGGGTACTCACAGAGCACGTGAATTAGATTTACTTCTTGGTCCTCATCACATCTTTTGCACACAGGGGACCTGGACTGAGTTGAAATCTACTCAAGGAGATTAGTTCTTTGCCCCACAAGTCTCTCAAGTATCCCCACAAAACCTTGGATTTGTTGCACCCCAAAGTCACATTCCATTCTTCCCTGCACAGCCTGTCTATATGTGCCGTGATCTTCTTGATCCCCTCTTGAGGCAGCAGGTCCACTGTGCTCAGCAATGATTTTTGAGTTATACACCCTTATTATGGTGCTCTCTCATTTCTTATCTAGCCAGAAGGTGCCCTGCAATCCTGGTTAGATTGAGCGAATTACATCTCCTCAGCTCTGCTAGAGAAGCTATAGTCCCAGCCAACATCTTAGAGCTGGCACTAGACTTACCTAAATCCTTCAGAGCCTCCTGTCTGTCCGATTAAATTCATATGGCTTTGCCTCTCTTGCCAGACCCTTTTATTTTCTCAGTATAGTTTGATCGCGAACACTTCCACCTGGAAAACAGAGTTGTATCTTCCAGTCAAAGATAGAATCTGTCATGTTGGCTTGGTCTACTAAAGCCAACTCCCACTTCTTTCTTTATCTTGTACCCACTCATAAACCAGATTTCACCATATTTGGGCCCATGCCTCTCTTCCAGGAATATGGATTTTGTGATGCCTTTTTGCTCTTGAAAGAGAGAGACACTGTCTTATCCTGAGGTTCCATTGAAACCACCAAATCACCAAATAGCTGTTTATGTCATTTTTTTACTTGTTTTCCAAAGCCCTGTACAATTTAGCAAGTATCCAGTTTTCAATTCCTCCATCGTAATTCAAAGACCCAAGGATGGGAACTCTGCATAACCCTCATTGCTGCACATGGTGCGCTCCTCCTCGTGGCTGTTATGCCTCTAAGGAAGAGCCCCTCCTAGGACTCTACTGGTTTTTTTACCTATCTACTTTATAGAAATATTAATTATAGATTACTACTTTTAGTATTAGTTGGCAAAAAAACAATATTTATTGATATTTTTCAGCACACTCGTTTTCAATGCACTGACCTAGCGTGAAATGTGTCTGCTGAAAAATATCAGTAAGTAGGGGTTTTTCCCAAGTAATACAAAAAATAATAATTTAAAATAAAAAACCTCAAGATGTATAACACAAAAATGCAAGTTTTAAATATTAATTCTTGTGGTTGTAGATTCTTGGATTATAAAATTCCTTCTTTACTTAGTACAAAATAATATTATGGTAATTTTTTATTGTTACCGATTGCTAGAAACTATCTGTATTGTGCATATCTGCAGTGCAGTACATTAATAACTGCATATTATTGATTATAAAAAAGTAAATTTTCTTTCGTAAGTCAAATGCTTTTTTAGTTGACATTAGCGGTAATAAGGTTATTAATTTTTTTTATAACTAAAACTATCCTAATACTATAATACTATCCTAACTAATACTATAACATAAATAGTATTATGTACTTATGACACTTAAAATAATTTGTTTCTTGTTTAGAATATATATATTTGAGTAATATATGTAAAATCAAACGTAATTGGAGTTGCTACAATATTTGTCAAGTATTACAACTTTTTCAAAACATTTATGAAACTTTAATTCTTATCAAGTGTACAATGTGTCAAAAATGTTATGTAGGTCAAACCAAAAAGAAAATAAAGGGATGGTATGAAAAACAATTAAATGCGTTTAAAAACTAGTGTATATAGACAGATAAGATAACCATAACCAGTCTTTTAAATATTACACTTTTGCTATTACTTGCGACCAGACTTTTTGTTAACTAAAAGTTGTTAAATTGTTAACTTACACTTGGAGGAAACATTTTCGTTAAGTTAACAATTTAACAACCTTTAGTTAACAAAAAGTCTTGTGTCAAGTAATAGCAAAAGTATAATAAGTAATTAACAACCAGCTCGTCATGAACAGCAACAACTTTTAACCACAGTACAATTATATGAAGAGTCCTGGTGTAGTCATAGAACTATACAATACTAAAAGTTTTTAAAATGCTGATACTATTATTCAGCAAAAAGCTTCAGCTTAATATAAATGTATAAAGTAAAATAAAATGCAATATTCTTTTTTATGAGAGTGTTAACCATGTATATATGTATATATATATATATATATATATATATATGTATATATATATATATATATATATATATATATATATATATATTCATTGAAATGATATTTGTTTTAAGCTTTTTACTTGTTATAGTTAAAAGAGTCTGTACATTTCATAAACTCTTTGTAATTTTTACTGGAAGTTAGACGAGTTGAACGATTGTTCAACATGATACTTTTTAAATTAAAAAATGATTAATTAAAAAAATGACAAATTATTTTAAACATTTATTCATGTTAATAAAATCATTATTTGAAACAAAAGTGTGCAAAATGTAGTTTGTGAAATTAGCACTGTAATTATTATTTTAATTTAATTTCTTTATGCAAACTAGTTTTGTAAAGATCAATTGCATTATTGAATGAAAAAAAATTCATGCCCTAAACACACTCAAATATCCTATGTCTCCAAAGTCATGGGACTTTGTTATATATTGTTGTAGCCTCCATTCTAATTTCATAAGTAAGGGAAGCTGTCACTCATCCCGGCAGCTTATATATGCTTGTTCATCTAGCCTCTATTTTTCTTATCATACCTGTATAGAATTGAGTAAAGTAAAAAAGAAATCTATTTACAATTTATTAATAATAAATTGAAAATGATTTTCATCAGGATTCTATATTTAAAAAAAATTTAACTCTTAAGTTAATTTAAAAATAGTGATTTTTTATAGTCTGCATTAATTAAGTTTTTATATATCACTTAAAACCAAATTAAATTTATAATATACATTAGTTAAGCTTGCAAAAAACTATGTACTTAATGTTAATTATAAAACCATATTGATTGTTTTAGAGGTGTTTGTAAAAATTGCCACCAGAAACTAGAAGATGCTAATATAAGTATTACAGAGTTTAATGAATTAAAAAAGGCATTCCTGAATCCTGTACTTATAGGAAAAAATATTTTTATCAAAACCAGACCAGAAGAGCTTGTATCGTACCAGAAATTATTAGAAACAAGAGCACCTTTTGATGTAGTTCTGGATGGGTTGAACATTGCATACTCCAGTGGTACAAAAAACAAAACTGCATCAAATTATTCGTTTATGGTAATAAATTGATTTTAGGCAATATAAACTTCTATACTTAACATTAAGTGTCAATTTTAACCTTATAATGGTAACAACTTTAAGGCTAATTATGTAAAATGGTTAGTATAAAAGTTCAATCAAGCCGTCAAAAAAGGACGGGACTTAGTAACTCTGTTTTTGCAGCACCTGTCTTTTAATACTTGTTGAGGGTGGAATGTAGTGTAATTGATTAGAACTGAGGGTATCAGTTGAAATTTTTATCATTTTGAAATTTTATTTGAACAAAGTTACCTCATTGATGACCACTCATTACCGTTGCACCAACGTATACCTGAATAATTAATTTCTGATTGAGTTTAAAGGGGATGAAAACAGCTTTCATAACTTCCAAAAGTCTGTTAGTTATGTAATCGTGGCCATCTACAAGGATAAATCTTTCTACTGGCTTATAATCTTTTATAAAATGCAAAATATTTACGAATTGGTTTACACAATATGTATATAAAAAACCAAGAATGTAAATTATTGTTTGTTCAAAATCTTAAATCTCTAAAATTTTCTATCGGGCATGAAAACTATCATTTGGGCTTGAAAACTATCCAATGGAACGATTGTAATTTTAACACAATGATCCATTAACAAATGCTTGTGTTTTTATATATCCTACTTAATTTTCTTAAGATTATTAGGTTTTTAAGTCCTAAAAGTTTTTCACTAAGCATATTTTGGATTTGTAAAATAATGAATCTAGTACTTGTAGGATTATATGTTTTCTTAAACTAACATATGATCCTATTGTCCAATTTAAGCCTATGTTCACATGAAAAACAAAATTTTATTCATCAACCATTTTTCAAATGGATGGATTGAAAGATCAATTAAATAAATAGGGTTATAAATAAGATTTTGCATTATTAATAGTTTTGCTAATAAGTTGTGGTACGTTTATTTTTATAAGAAAGAGGCATATAACAAAAGGATTTAGGAAAATTATAATTTTTACAGGTAAAAATTAAAAAGAATAAAGCACTTTTTGAAATAAATATCAGTACACATGATGTATCAGATTGAATAGAATCAAAATTTGTGTACACATACATACAGTCTGAAGTTCATTTTCTATTACAAGAGATGTGGTGTAAGGAGAAATGAAACAGCAGATAAAACAGCCAAGGAACCGACTGCGATGTACTCAATGGAGTGTGGGATATTTTCCCTCTCGTGCTGTCAGATAGCTGGAAGAAAACACGTTGAGAAATTTATCAGATGATCTTCTAATTCCCTCTAGATTGCCTATCATTGATCTAATCTTTAAACCTTCTGCTAAGAATGTGGCTAGTTTTGGATATATGTTCATTATATAATTATTGGTAATTTTATTTAAATGGGAATTATTCCATACCACCCAATTAGAGGAAGAAAGAAAATTATTTTGTTGATGTGACCCTAATTTTTTATTACTAATTTTAATATTAGTTGAATCCATCTTCATATGAGCTACTAGTTTTCACTAAAACACTTGTAAATATTTTACAACTTGACTATAGTAGCACTTATTTATATTTGTTGAAAACAGCTGATTCGGGAGATGGAGTTACAGTTGACAATGGGACTGTGTGTGTATGTACAAAAATTAAAAAAAAATTAACTCTCCCTCTCGCAAAACAACTAAGTTGAGCTCACTCTCTCTCTTTAAAAAAAAATATGTACAACAAAGGGTGAGAAAAATGATTGTGCAAAAAAAAAATTATGGGAAAGAAATGCGCCAGGTTGGTTAGTTATATTGGAGAGTAAGAAGTTCTGAAAGTTGGAAAGTCATCAAATCATAACAGACAAAAAAAAAGTCAAAACTCTCTGATATCAGCACAAAAATGGGAAAACCCATTTCAAGGACTCACTGTTGGAAAAAAAGAATACAATTTCATTCAAAAAACGATAACCATATGTAGATGGGAGGGAGGGGGTCATCGATGGTCAGTTTGAAGCATGATAAAGGTAAAGAGAATTGTAGATCACTCAAAAACAAATGGCACCGGGGCCGAAAAAGATCTATCTAGAGTATAAAACAGGAAACCGATATATTATATGAACAAATTAGAAAATAAAATATGAACAAATATATTTAAAAATTACTGATCAGAGAGGAAATTCCCAATGAATAAAACACCTCAGTAATAACTACAATATACAAAAAAAAGAAGCAGGGAAAGGAGTGACAACTACCTAGTAATTGCAGTAACAAGCTGTTAAGGAGAATTTGTGGCAACATCCTTATAATTAAAATAGAAGACTAATACAGCGATATGGAAGCCAAAGTACAGCCGGACTTGAAGAGCTGTCAAGTCGACGGTGGACCCTCTGAACTTCCTCACTCAAGCCTATATCCAAGAAGTACACCTGTTATATGCAGATTTAAAAAAACCTATGACTCAGTACCTCAGGAAAAACTGTGGGAAGCATTAGAGAAGACAAACATTAATGCACATAGCATCAGATTGGTTAAAAATATGTGGACAAAATTTGAGACAAAAATATAAGTTAGGAGGAATTTGACTAGACACTTTAAGGTAACTAAATGACTCAAACAACAATGTTGCGGGGCACCAACACTGTTTAAGATATACATGAAGGAAGCAGTGAGAACATGGAGAAGAAAGTGCCGACAGATGAGAATACCTTGTATTGATGAACACATTATTTGTACTTTGTGCTTTGTCGACGATCGGACTCTGCTAACCGAAGAATACAAGTACCTAGATTATATGATGCAAAAGCTAATAGAGTAATACATGAAATGGGAGCTAAAAATTAATGTGCAAACAGAGTATATCTGTGTAGAACACAACACCTTAGGTGGGAAGATTGAAAAAAGATGAAAGGTGCAACCCTTTCTTAAAAATCAGAAGTATAAATACCTGGGACTACAGATAGCAAATGATGGAACATTAGAAGCAGCCATAACAGAAAAAATATGCACGGAAGAACAGCCATTACTAACTAAATGGGATACTATGGGACCAAAACATTTTGAAAAACAACAAACAACAGATGTACGATACAATTGTAAAAAGTATAGTCACATATAGGCGTGAAATATAGAAATTGAAGCAGAAGATTAAAATGACATTGATTGAGATCGAGTTAGACTTTTAGAGTTGGGTAGTTGAGACCAGAAATAACTACAAATCACAGAATAAGACAGATAATGAAAGTTCTAAATACAATTATAGAGGACACAAAAACAAAACAGAGTCAAAATAGTATGGACATTTACAAAGGATGGAGGAAAGAAGAATACCGAAGCTAGCGATAGAATGGAATTTTTTTTGGAAGAAGAAAGTGAGGATGACCTGGAAGAAGTTAGCGAGAAGGCATTGATAAAGAAATAAAGAAGAAAGGGAGCTCCCAGAAAACTTATAGATGAATAGAAGCTAATGGAAACTGGAAATCTAAAGACGTCTTAGAATGTTATGCATTGAAATATATACTGTGTGAGTGTGTGTATGTGTGAGTGAATGCGTCAGTTCAAATCCAAGTGCTAAACACCACACATGATTTACAACTGCACCAAATTAGTAAAACCATTATAGAATTTTGTAAAAATCATATCTATCCTACCAAAATGAAATTTAAAAAAAATTACCAAAATATGAAAAATTGAAGTTTTCTGGTAAAATTAATACAAAATTTTAAAATTTATTCAGGTAAAAGAAAATAATCAGTTAAAAAAATGTAATTATATGTTGCCAAAAAGAGTGCTAAACTTACTAAATTTGAATTTTCTGTAGGTTCTGCCTCCTTGTAACTTCTTAGCTGTGTTAGGGATGCTGATTGACAGTGTCCACCCTGTCACTGATGAGATCCCCATTTTGAGTCTCCATTGACAAACGTCCTTTGTCGGTCTGCGCATCTTTTTCTCATCTCTTTGGCTCTGCTTTAGTTTTGTTTTGATTTTAATATATTTTAAAATACATTTTTTTAAAGGTTCTATTTCAAATTTATTTAAGTTCATTTTATGTGCAAAATTTATAAAATTTAAATCTTTTGATTTTAGTTAAGACTTTTTTGCAAAATTTCACTTTCACAATTAATAACAGAGCAGTTAGTTAAAATGATTTAAATTTATAAGAAAAAAGTTTTTACATAACCACTTTACCTTACTTAGTTTGAATGTTACATTAATTAACATTTTTGAAGTCGGAAAGTTAAACTACTTTAAAAAAAATAGGCATCTTTGTTGCAGGTACTGTAAATTAACATCTTTTTTGCCCTACAATATGTCAAAAATAACAACAATTTCAGGGGGAAACTCTCTCCGATAATAGGAATTTAAAAAATGTTAACACATACTTTAATGCAAGAAAAATCATTTAATATCTCGAGAACAAAAATGTAATTTAATAACTTTGAGTTCTGAACCACAAATTTAATTTTTCTACTTAAAATTTTGCGGGGGAAGCCATGAAGGGTAATTCTAATTGTCTATTCAAATTGTGCATGGAATAAACTATTTTAAAATAAATTTTGAAAAAGGCATTATTTTTTTAAAAGTATTTTGAATATATAATAAAGATGTTTTTTTTTTTTAAATAGAAGCATTTGACTTGCAAGTCAGTTACAACTATTTTTACAGACGCAACGTTTCAATAACGGGTACGTTATCGTTTTTGGGCCTATAATACATAAGTACATAATTAAAAATAACAACAATAGTAACACAATTTACAAATAATCACAGCACAATAAAATTACTATAATTATAAAACAATACATATACCACTTAAATGGGTACGTCAGAAAAAAAATAATTAAAAAAAACATTTACATAACCATTACAAACTATTACATATTTAATTGTATAAAAACCATGAAAAAACCCCTAACCACCACTACAGGAATAATGACTATCAAGTCAGGAATAAATTACATTTATAGTTTCAAAATATACAAATTAAATCAAATTAACATTACAAAACAACCTGCTTAATCTCAATTAATTAACCTAATCATAAATAAGTATGTTTAAGTGTTTTAATATGTGGTGTATAAACGCATGCTAATTTTTAGTGTTCTTAATATTAATAGCATTCTTCTGTAACGTAATATGGATTATCTCAGAAAAAATAGACCGTTGCCAATTACTTTTATAGTCCAAAATCTCGGGATTTTTAAAATCAAATTATGATTAAATTCCCTGATGGGATCCAATATGACAGAAGTAGGTGTTACACCAATTAAAAAAAATTTTTTTAGTGCTCATTTATACACACATGTAACTGTCTCTTAGTTTCACCAACATATGTGCCCTCACGGTCATTACATTTTGTACACCACATTATTAAGATTGAGAGTTTCAGTCTTGTCTTTGCGCCTCTTAATAATGTTAGATAACTTATTAGAAATGGAAGGGACAGTTCAGATATTTGCCCAGTTTCTTAGACATTTTCTCATAGAATCCTTTCACATACGGTAAACGGAAAACCGGAAGTCTTGAGTCATTAGGAGTACCACAAATATTAGAAGAAGAATCGGAATTTAATTTTAAATGAACGAGTTCCTTAATATGGAAATCAAGAAACTTATGAGGATAATTATTTAATACTAAGTACTTATAAATCAATTGAATATTTTTTAAATAAAACCGAGGATGAGATAACTGAATTACTTTAGCATCAAGTGAATAAACCATACCCAGCTTGTGTGAATTTGTAGGCTGTGGTTATTTGTGAACTGTGTTATTATTATTATTTTCAATTGTGTACTTGTGTATTGTAGGCCTGAAGACGATAACGTAGCCGTTATTGAAATGTGCCTGAGTAAATAAATAGTTGTTCCTGACTCGCATGTCAACAGATTTTATTTAACAATAATCTCTGTGAGTGTAAACATGATTAAAAAATGTTTTGTACTCAGCAAGTTTATATTGGATGGGATAGTCAGAGAAGTTATTAATGAGAAAATATTTTGACGATAAATAATTAATTTATAATTTTGTCTGCAAGTGAAATGATTAGGCCAAGGAAAATTATAGAGCTGTTTGATTTGGTTGTATAGTGTTGTTTGGATGAATAAAGTAATCCGTCTGTAATGCTAGACAATGCATCCTTAAGGTCAACCTAGATTCTGATGATTTCTTAGGTTCACCAAAACTTTACTAAGGTGATTACCCTAGTAAGTGACTATACCCTTATTGTTGAAATAATTTTGTCTTCACAATTTTAGAAAAATTTGTTTTTATATTAAAGTTCAGTTTTCATGATATTACAGTTTAAGCTTGAAAGATTTGTCAAACCATATAGGCAACAAAATGCAAAAAAATAAAATAATGTATAAATGTTTGCTAAACCTCTTTATTGTATTGATTAGTATAGTTTTTTAAGCTGATATAAATTGATAATAATATCAGTCAAATGTCTTGTTTTGTTTTTAAATATTATACTTTGTTTTGTTACTGTAAGGACAATGAATCCTGCTCCACAATAATATGGTGAGAAAACAACAATACTAATTTTAAGTAATAATTGAGCTGACTTGTGAGTTAAAGTTATAAATAAATAAATGCACAAAAACTCACTAAATAAACTACAAATTTACAACTGCAACTTAACAGGTGACGCATAGCATGTCTTATTTATACATAAAGGTTGGAACCAGATCTGGGCGTGTGCAGATTTACAATCATACCTCGATTTACATAAAAACTTTTACAATAAATAAAAAAACAATGTTTACATGAACTCAAATCCAAGAACAAGATTTACACTTTGAAAAATATCCTTTCAGTTAAAAACAAAGAAAGATGTTGACAACAAATTTTTTATTAAAACAATATAGAATCTTGATATATGTTGTCAACATTTTTCTTTGTTTTTGACGTAAAGGATATTTTTCAAAACATAATTGTTAATCTTGTATTTGAGATCATGTAAACATTGTTTTTTATTTATTGTAAAAGTTTTTCATCACTGTTGATGATGACATAAGTCATTCAAACGTGTATGAGGATAAAGTATATTGTTTTGTGAGTTTGTGTGCAGTTTTTTTTATTTATTTAATACTAATTTTGTTTTCTCAAGAATGTTTTCCAAAATTATTTTGTAAATATGACTAGAATTCTGAAACAATTTAGTTTTTAAATGTGATTTTTTAAAATTTGCCTTGAGATATCAGTTTATACATTTACATTTTATCCTATCAAGTTTAGCTAGATTAGCAGACAAATTTAGTGTCCCTAATGTTATTATATAGGACTATGTAATAGAAAGCTGCCTTTAAAACTAGCGACTGACAGCTCTACAATGCTTTTTTTTTGTTTAGCCTAGACACTGACAATGATTTTGTAAAACATGGAAATCTTTTGTTTCAACAAGTTTTTTAAAGTCAGCTTGAATTATATTTAAATTACTGTTTAATTTTGTAACATTTCAGAATATTATATAGATCAAACTTAATGAGAAGCACAATAAGTTATAAAATATATTATATTTTATTTGTTGATGTTTATTTATGCAGAGCTTAATTGCAAATACAAAATTATTTTTTGATATGGAGTATTAACAGTAATAGTTTAAAAATAATAATAATAATAGAAATAAATTATAATTAATATTATAGTAATATGTATAACTTGTTTGTAGGTTAAATCAGTAGTTGCTCATTTTTTGAATCAATCAAAAAAAGTGTTGGTTTTGGGACGTAAACATATGAGTCAATGGCCAAAAAACAATATGTCATTTATTGAAGAGAATGCAACTGTATTTCTTGCTGAAGACTTGTAAGTTTAGAATGTTGTTTCTATTACACACACACACACACACATATATATGCATGTATAATACATTTATTGTTTATTGGTTTTAGAAATTGAGTGGAATTGAGAAAGGGAAAATAATTTTTTTTAAAGTAGAAATTTAATTAATTTTACAATTTTATTTAGTTAAAATGTTACGATCTAATATTTCTTACAAAGTAATCATAGGTCACACTTTTGTTCATTTTGATGCAGAAAAACTCTCACCTTAACAGGAATAATTTCTAAAGTAATATTTTCCCTTTGAAGGTGTTTCTTCATTATTTAAAAGACAAATTGTGAGAAATAATGAGTATATAATTAGTATATGTGCATCAAAACCTTTTGTGATTATTGTTGAACATTACAAAGGACACATTGCAACGGCTAATATGCCTATTTTGTAGGGTATCTGATCAAAATCAAAGCATCATTCAAAATTTGTACAATTATTGAACTAACGAGTTTAAGATCAACTTCAAATATGTCAAAATATTGACAGAGAGTAACGATGTAGGCTTCTCATACTTAGTTTTCTTACCTGTCTTTCTCCTTTAACCGCCAATGTCCTGATTTGTTTTCCAATTTAACATTCCAACTCACTACAGTTAGTTTTTTTGTGTGTGTGAAGTTTTCCCTATCTGCAGTTTCTTACTGGCAAGTAGTATATTAGCAGTTTTTGCCAAATATTTCAAAAGCAATAACTTCTTTCTTACTTTAATGTTTCAATATTTATTTTTCTTATTTATTAAAAACGATGTATCAAAATACTAAACTGACTTAAATATATTATAATTTAACACTAACAATGTTGTTATTTAAAAATATTTTTCTTGTGAAACAAATGAAAACAGTGCTACAATAACTTTTTATGACATCTGTGTTCCAGAGATTTATTGTAGTACAGTTACACCTGATAATCCTCGTTAATTCACACAAGAACTTTCATAAATTACCAAGCTCGCAAATTATTCTTACAAATTGTTTACCTAAGTTTAACATCTAGAACAGGGATGTCCAACTCAAAGCGTAAAGGGTCAAAATTATAACCTTGAGCGTGGTCGCAGGCCACATCGTAATACTTTAATTTAAATTTAAAATAGTAACAGGAGCATAAATAAGTAAAGTTAGAAATAAAACAGAAATTAATAATATTTGATGTGTTTCACAAGACTCAGTTATTTGTTTTACACAAATAAGAAAAACGTTCAGAAAAATAGTTTTATTAATAATCACAAACACTGAAATGAGAATACATATATATATTATTTTAGTGTGAACATTGTGGTCGATCAGCTGTTGCCATCAAAGAATGAATATCCACTCCAAATGGCTGTAGCCAACCTTGTCAGATGAAGTAGAGATACATCAGAAAGCTTGTTTCTATTTTAGATTTTTATAAAATTCATAGATTATAACACGGTTTCACATAGGTATGTACTTCCAAACATTGATGACATTTTTACTCAGAAATCTCGCAAGTTTGGGATCTCTCTTTAGGAAGCAATTTATATCATGAGCCTTCTCTTGCCCTAGCCAGCTCTAGATATATGGCATAGGATGCAAACAGTGAATACTTTTGGGAATGCGATATTTTACTAAGCATATCTGTTTGTTATTGAAGCTTCTTCATAAAATCTGCAACCAATGTTTGCCAATAGGCAACTGTGTATGTATCATACGTATTTTCATGGATTGTTGAGTAATTTCTTCTCACATTATATTCCTTACGCTTTGACATAACTTTCATGCACACCAAACACTGCAGTTTTTCATCATTGTCAACACACAAGTACTCACTCTCCCAACTTTCCTTGTAACTCCTTTTTTCGCTATAAATTTTACGTTTTACCGATTTCCTACTCATTTTTGTACCGGTAGCAAAGTTCAACGCGAATCATACACTAGCGACAAACTGACCAATCGAAATGTAAAAACTATTGTGTGCGTGTGGTCACTAAAATCACAAGACGGCGACAGGCGACTGCCACAATGTCCTGTTTGTCCAGTTTTACTGAGAAGTTAAAATTCTGACTCTGCTATACCTCAAAATATAAGTAAATATTTATTTTAGTTATAACTGTCATGTTTGGTATAAGTTTTTTCAATTAAATTATTAGATCCCTGTCAAAATAAAGGCATTTCGGGTAATCTTCTGATATTTTTTGTGCAATAAGATTTCGCAGGCAGAGTAAAATTACATTGTGGGCCGCATGCCGTCCGCGGGCCACCAGTTGAACATCCCTGATCTAGAAAGAGGATCTAGTATGTGTTTTATAGGTTTACTGAAATAAATAGCCCAAAAAACAAAACAAGTAAATTGCCATTTGCTTATAAAAAACAAAGAAAATCATTTAGGCTTAGTTATAAAATATCATGTTTTAATGTTTCTTGCTTAATTTTTAAATTTTTTACATTTTTTGAATTCACAATCTCTGTAAATGAAAATTTATTGCATGTGAAAAAAGCGTGTTAAAAAATTTGATGCATGAAGTATAAGAGCTGACAGCATTGTTGACTCTATTTTACTGCATCAACTCTCTTAGCTAGAGTTTTGTAAATGAAACAAATTCACCATGTCAAACTGAAAATTTTTAAAGGCATTTAATGTCACATAACACTGACTACAGTAAATAGAATAAAAAGGCAGTTTACAAAATAAAATTATTTCAATTTTGCAATTGTTGGGGAGTAAATGTGCAGGTCTTTGCTCATAATGTGATGTCTATAATGTGCATATACTTCATGTAAAGCACCACAAGGAAATTCCTTGTGGTATAACGTGGTATAAAGATATAAAGATATATTCACCTACATTTACTGTTAATGCAAGAGTAAATGGAGAGCTAAGTGATAACAAGTAATAGGTAAAAAAAAAAAATTAAACTCAATTCCTGATGAGGTGAAGAAAAAAAAAATTATTTTAGTTACTTTGTAACGTAAATTAGATAAATTCTTAAGGAATTTAGATGTTAAATATTGCAATTGTCTGTTACATAATTAATTAATTGACCTGCAAAGTCAAGAATTAAATTGAACTTAGGAATAGTACATTCAATAAATTTACTAATAATTTCAATTTGAAATAAATCAAGTTTTAATACACAAATTACACAAAGATACAAAGAAAAGAAAATACATTTGAAACGTTTACACTGTTTTTAGATCTGGTTTTACATTCTTCTAACATGTTATGAATTTATGCAAACATCTTATTATTTTAGAATTTATGGCATTGACTTATGATATCCACAAAGAGATTGCTTTTATTTAAAATAAATACATTTCAATTGAATTTTATCCAACAGTTAAAAAAATTGATATTGCATCATACGAATTAATTATAACTTTCCACATTTTTAAAATATGAAAACTTTTACTATTTTACTGTGCCCAGTTAAATTTTGAAAGTTAAATTTTGATTTCACATCACTTTACATTAAATTTAGAACTTATCTGGAACTGGAATTTGTGTTGTACAACGTGGTTCCTGGATCAGACCTTGCTATTATTCTTTTTGGATTCGTGTTGGCTAGCAACCTCGCCCGATGTTGAATGTTCAGTGAAGAAACATTTCTTGAAAGAAAATAAAATAATAAAGGAAACTTTAAAATACTTTTACACATTAAATACATTATTTTAAATTAAATTAAAACTGTTAAAATGAAAAAAACCCATTTTTGCTACACCCCATCTTGCGACTTGTTTTTGGTTCAAAAACCAGAAAATAAGAGAAAGTTTCAGCACTTACGCAGCGACTCCCAACCTTCTGCGCAACTCTCCGGCGCATTTCTAAAAAACAGGTTTGTGGATTTCATATCTCAACCAGTATTGCTATACATAGAATTATAAGTTACATATTTTTTTAATTTTTTTTTTTAAACTAATATCTCGGTTTGTTTTCTGATGCTGCTGTAATATGTAACATTTTGCCTAAAATAATGTTACATATTTATCGCCTCTCTTGAAAAAAAATGTATATTTCTATTATCAAAATAATTATTTTTATTCGATTTAATAATTCATTAATGACTCATTAATTCAACTCCTATATTAACCATAACAAATCTATTCTTGTTTAAAAACATATCAGAAACCCATTTATTACCATTTCCAAAAATTAAAAAAAAAACTTCAGTTTAAATTAAAGAAGTTATTTTTATAGGTTATAAACCATATTAAATCTGCCTTATATTTAAAATACTTTTAATGAAAATTTCTTATTATTTGCAAAAGTAGTTTCAATATAAATACATATTTTAAAATGTTTACATTCATTATTAATTTACTTTATTATTTATTCTTTGTTAAAATTTTTCTTTCAATTTTAAATTAAATCATAGAAGCTTGTTATACAAATACATAATTACCTCAATATGCATTGTAAAATATTAAAAATTGCATACCTTCAAAAAATATTTTAAGAAAATCTCATTTGTTTGTGAAAATTTTTATACAAACGTACAATTATATATCTTTTTATTTTTTAAAATATTTACATTTACTCTTTATTTAAAATTACTATTTATTCAAATCGACTCTGTTTACCAACACTACTTGACAGGTTTACATTTGTCCTAGCTACATTGCCTCACAATCCACTCACTAGGATCTCAGAATTCGCTTACTTCCTGTAAGCCAAAAAATTTTAACATTACCAATTTGGCTCTGAGTACATTGTTTCACAACGCTATTTGTCTATACAATTTTTACTCTTATTTAACAAATTTAAGCCTGTACCATTGTCTTATAACCTTTTGTTACCTTTTACAATATTCAGTACATCTTACCCCTTTTTGGATTTCATATCCCATTCTTTGAAATTCCAATAACTTTATTCTTAAAACCATCCCATACTTGAATTTAAAAATTATATAGCTAGTACGTTCACAAACAAAGGAATTAATTTTCTTGTTACATTTAAAAATTTCTATTCCAAACATTGATATAAACAAAAATATGAGTAATATTCTTAATTAGCTCTTAAGTATTTACAAATAAGAAGCGAAATTAAATGGATCCTAGGTTTGTACATTTATACACAATTTTGTCATAGTGTTTAGTCTATTGATTCCCCACTGTCATTGAATCGGTGTAGTGTTTTGTATTTTGAGATTACAGTCAAGTCAATCTCGTGTAGAATATAAATTATATGCCAAGGTGCACTCTTGTCACATAATGTGTGAAGTGTTGTCTAGGGTGTAAATTCTATACAAAGTTATACTCTTATTTTCCTTGTTGATTTTTTCTTTTTTATAATACCAAGACTTAGATATTTTCTAATTTACGAATTTCCAAAAATTTAAATTATTTTCAGTTTATTTAAAAGATATAAAATTTTGACTGACCTTTTTATATGACTAACACAACTTATACAAATTTAAATACTTTTAAAATAAACTTATAAAATTATTTCTTGTTTATTAAACATTATTTTTAAAATCCAAAATAGTTTTCTTTTTATTACATTTTATTGAGCAAAACTTATATTAAGTTTAAAGAATTATTTATCTGAAAGTTTTACTTTTGTTCCAAATCATTTCAATTTAATAAATGTTTAAAGTTTTGATAATTTCTTCTCCCTTTGTAATTACAAACAGATATAGCCAGCGTTCAGAAAAGTGACCTTGTTCAAACAAACATTTCCTTCAGGAAAACTAGCTAGTTTCTACAGAAACTAACTATGCATTATCAACAAAAAATTGGTTTATACTTGTAGCATGACTTCTATTCTTTTCAAGTTACAACTGCCCGAATCAAATAAACTTTTCTTGTCCACGCCATAAATTAATATTATTAAAATTTTTACTGAACGCACTAAACTTAATAATTCAATTTAAGCACAGTTGCGCAATTTATTTAACGTAAATTAGATAAATTTTTAAGGAATTTATTTAGATGTTAAATATTGCAATTGTCTGTAACATAATTAATTAATTGACCTGCAAAGTCAAGAATTAAATTGAACTTAGGAATAGTGCATTCAATAAATTTACCAATCATTTCAAATTAAAATAAATCAAGTTTTAATACACAAAGATACAAAGAAAAGAAAAAAAAGAAACATTTCTTGAAAGAAAACAAAATAGTAAAGGAAACTGTTAAATACTTTTACACATTAAATACATTATTTTAAATTAAATTAAAACTGTTAAAATAAAAAAAAATCCATTTTTGCTATGCCCCATCTTGCGACGTGTTTTCAGTTCGAAGACCAGAAAATAAGAGAAGGTTTCAGCATTTAGCAGCGACTCCCAATTTTCTACGCAACTCTCCGGCGCATTTCTAAAACACAGGCTTGTGGATTTCATATCTCAACCAGTATTGCTATGCATAGAATTATAATTTACATAATTTTTTAAAATTTTTATTTTTAAACTAATATCTCGGTTTGGTTTCTGATGCTGCTGTAATATATAACATTTTTGCCTAAAATAATGTTAAAACTTTTAATTATATAATTACAATTAATATAAATATGTATGTACAAATTACAGAATCAGAATATTAAGTGGCAAAATATAAAGCCAATTTCCCACTTTCCTCTTTATACAATTTATGGTGTTTGACTATTATTTTTTTTGTTACTATTTATTCGCTTTTTTCTAATTTATGAAACTGATGGTGGTCTATAACTTTTCATTTTATTCACGTCTTGTAATGCCTCACTATTGCAAGGAACCTTTCTCTTGAGGCTTGTCCACACTATTAGACAAAGTCGAGCGATTTCTGTCTTTAAAGGACTTTAAGATACAATCGACCGATTTTCTATTGACAATTGCGAGAATAAACCTGTGTTTATAGTCATGTATCAGCAACAAAATTGGAGAACATTGGTCTCCTATCTCAGATTTGCCCAAAAATATTGATCGAAAATCTGTCCAAAAAATAGGAAATATCCGTGGAGGTGTGGGAAAAATATACGTATGGTAGAATTATTTCTCTAAATGTGTCTTCTCTTTTCTCATTATTTCTGCTTAAAAGGTGAAGTAATTCTCAAAAGCATTTGTGGAGTCAAATCGGTAAAATTTCAGAACCCCATAAGGTTTTCCAATTTCACTGTTGAAATTAAATTGCAATAGAAAGAGGTCCCCCTGCAAAACAAAGCCTCCATCAATGGTGTCTTTTGCTTTTTTTCTTGTTCAAAATTATAACAGTGCAAGCAGTGATCCCAACAAGGTCAGCCATGTCTAGCAACTAACCAACAAGTGTGTACATGCAACAAAGTCTTTAAAATGTCTAGATACATTGTGTGTACACAAGTCTAGAGACAGATATTCCTTAGACATGTCTGTAGGCAATTGCTCAACTTTGCCATATAGTGTGGACAAGGCTTTATAATTTCATATACATCTTTAAGTACAGTAATTGATTTCTAGTTATGGCAAAGTTGGCTCAGTGCCAAAGTTCTTGAGGCCGTATCATCGGAATTTTCACAACCTGTAAGTTTCTTGATAAGAAATCTCAAATCTGTTTCTTCTTGTAGACAATAACACAGTCAAAAGTTTCATTATGAATCAGGATTTTATTCCACGATTTATTTAATGTTTTATTCTTTTATTTTGTTCCATGGTTCACCTATCCATTACACAACATCTTGAACTGTAATTGTTTTCAAAAAGTCAGTGCTTTCTTCTCCTTCAATTGCTTCTAAGTGAGATTGTAAAAGATAACATCTGTATTTTTTTCTTACATTCCAGAACACCCAGATCCATCGGTTGGATTAGGCTTGTAACATTTGTGGGAAGATAAAAAGCACGAATATCATCAGATGACAGTTGGTCTTCATTGGGATGCGGCGGTGCATTATCTTCATTGTAAATAATTTGAATTTCCTTTCAAATAGATATATCTCTTTTGAAATATAGTATCCTTTAAAATAGTGTCAAATAGAAATAGGCTCAAATTTAACGGAATCCCGGAAAATCGGGACTAGGAATTTAGATACTCTACTGTACAGAGTTTATATATTTTATACTAAATATGATTACATATATTCTGCATATATTTACCCTATTATAATTTTTAGATAATCTCCCTCGACCCTGACTTAAACACTTATTCATGCAAACAGACACACACACACACACACACACACACACTGCAACATGTTATATTCTATTTACTTACTTTACCTTCCTTATTTTTATTTTACCTTTTATATAATAATTATTAATTATTTATCCCCACACATTCCTCTTCTTTTACATTTACCTACTTCTTTTATATTTACCTTTATTTATTTTTATTTTCTCCGATACCCTTATTTACCTAATAAGTATTTCTGTCTCTACTTCTAGGTCTACCTTATTCATACCAGTGGCCCTGCAATGGTAGAATGACGTAGAAGAGATTTCGGTCAATCACTTGAACATCTCTGTCTAGACCTCCTAGTAATAAATTCGTAAATTTCATTTTAACCACTTAGTCGAGTATTTCCCTATATTAGTAATTACCTAGGATGGGGTGTTTGCTATTTGAGGAGTTTTTTACTTGTGAATAAGAAACATTAGGTTATATCAAAACTAACGACAGCTAATTGGAAATTACAAATCTTTTATTTATTTATGATATGGTAACACATACAAATATTTACAAACTATGATTAAAATTTATTTTTCATTTGTTACCTCGCTGTCAACATCGTTAAAATTAATTATACATTCTTTTAACTTTTTTTCAATAAATCACTTTCGTTTATCCATTTGATTTCTATAGACTTTTAAATTATAACTTTTATAAAATAATATACAACATATTTTGTGAGTGCTTTTACCTTATATGATTTACATAAACTATTAAGATACTTAATATTTAATGTTAAACGAAAACATACATTTTCTTTTCTTTGACTACTCTTTGGTTTTAATCAACTTGGTCTGTAAAATTTTCTATTGGTTTTAATCTTGTCCTTTAAATTTTGATAACTAAATGTAATCCAACACATTATATAATATAATAAAATAACATCCTACCAACCATTTTCGCTTACCGAAAATGATTAAAAATAAAATAAACCTAAAACAGTTTATCAACTCAAACGCTTGGACTGTATAATTGAAATATATTTAATGTCTGATTGACTGGTTAATTTTTGGTTCATTTTAAATGTATGTCATATTATTCTAATTACCTACTAATTACGTCATACAAATCCTTACCTACTAATTATGTCTTACAAATCCTTATCTACTAATTATGTTATACAAATCCTTACCTACTAATTATGTCATACAAATCCTTACCTACTAATTATGTTATACAAATCCTTACCTACTAATTATGTCATACAAATCCTTACCTACTAATTATGTTATACAAATCCTTACCTACTAATTATGTCATACAAATCCTTACCTACTAATTATGTCATACAAATCCTTACCTACTAATTATGTCATACAAATCCTTACCTACTAATTATGTTATACAAATCCTTACCTACTAATTATGTCATACAAATCCTTACCTACTAATTATGTCATACAAATCCTTACCTACTAATTATGTCATACAAATCCTTACCTACTAATTATGTTATACAAATCCTTACCTACTAATTATGTCATACAAATCCTTACCTACTAATTATGTTATACAAATCCTTACCTACTAATTATGTTATACAAATCCTTACCTACTAATTATGTCATACAAATCCTTACCTACTAATTACTATTCTTTTATGCCTTATAATAAAATGTATTTCAAATACAAAAATTATTTAATTCATTAGACAGTGAACATTTTATAAAATTCTCCCAATTATCACTTTTTTATCTCTCATAACTGAAATCTATTGTATAGATAAAAATTATTTAATTCATTTGACTATAAACATTTTATAATAATTTTCTTAATTATTATTTCTTTATAATTCACAACAAAATTTTATTTTAATGACAAAAGTTATTTGATTCATTAGACAATACACATTTTATAATTCACAACAAAATTTTATTTTAATGACAAAAGTTATTTGATTCATTAGACAATACACATTTTATAATTTTTCGGTTAAAGTCAAATATGTTTCTGAAATTGTTACTGTTTTGAAAATTGAATTTTTATTTAAAGCTATTTTTTTTGTAAAAGTATTTAAGTATTTCTGGTTTTGACTTGCCTTTTGTCTTGATGGTATTGTCTCTCGGGAATTGTCATCCTATCTGGTCCTGTCGATGGAGGCTAGACTCGTCTGGCTTGGTCTAGAAATGCTTAAATACTTCCTCTTCCCTCTTTTGGGGTGTGATCTCGAATTGTCTTCTTCTTTTAACATGTTACAGCTTTTTGAAATTACATTTAAAACCTGATTTAAAACTTCTTACTGAATTATTCTTTTAAAAAATGAATACTGTTGAAAATAGTTCCTTTCTGTTTTATAAACTTTTTGTGGCAGGAATACTTCGAAGAAATCTACTAATTGCTAGGTTACCTGGCATGACTAAAGATTTGAGCCTTTAGCCTGCCAGGGTCTCTTCTCGAATTTTGAAAAACTTCATCCGGTCTCTCTTTGCTTAACATCCTCTCTCTCTCTCTCTCTCTCTCTCTCTCTCTCTCTCTCTCGCTGCTTTTCTTAGACTGCCTGAGTTTACAAATTTATTTCCATGCCTGCTTTTATCTTCTTGGACTCTGTTCTGTACAATCAGTAAGTTCTATCTGTCGACTTCTTCCATTGTTTTTATAAAACTTATTGAAAATTGTTAAGTAATATTATTTAATTAAAATTTGCAGAATTTAGAAATTTGGCTTTACCTTACATGTTTTTTAAAGTTATAATACAGTTTGGTTACATTTATTAAGTTATGCTCGGTATACTTTAGTTTTGACCATTTTGGAATTAAACATTTTCTTATACATTTAGTTTTGAATCTTATGCGCTATGGCATTTCTGCCTGTTTGAACACACGCACAGATACAAAATTTGTAATATAATAATAATAGAATGCAAGAAATTTCATGGAAACTTTTGTTTTGAACTAGAAATGACAGAAAATTATTTGATGCCAGAATAGATCAAATGTCAGTTTTAAGTTTGAATGCAGTTCTGGCAGCACACATGATGTACATTTTTTTTACATTGTGTTTGGCAAATTTAACAAGTTTCAAATATGGTTTTTATTTTTATAATTATAGAATGATTGTTGAAGTAATAGGTTAATATAAACTCTATTTTTTAAATGAATAATTAAGTAAGGGGAAAATAGTGAAAGGAATCATAAAAATCTGTTAATTGTAAGCAATGAAATTCAACAATAATTATAAATGCTATAATTACTATCAACTTTAATAACATATGATGGTACAAATTATGATTTATTTTTAGGTCTCAAGATGATCCTTTCTTGCTTTATGCAGCTTTGTATAGTGGCCCACAAACAGATTTTGTATCTCGGGATTTAATGAGAGGCCATAAGTTCCTGTTAAAAGATCAAACATTGCAGTCAATTTTTATGAAGTGGCAAAACCAACATCAAATTTTTCCTATTCGTATTGGGAATGATGGAAAAGTATTTCTGAAGGTATTAGCAAAGTAAAAAGATACTGATGTTTACTTTATTTTACTTAGAAAATTAGTCAAATTTTTAGATTTAAAAAATTAAACAAATTGCTTTGCAATTGAAATGTACATAACGGCATAAATAAAAAGTGTTTGTTGTTTAAGAGGTTTTATTTATTTATAATTAAAAATAACACCACAGTTGCTCCAAGTTATTGAATATTTTTTTGTTTTTCAATAAAATGTTTATGTATTTGTTACATAACAAAACATAATTTTTAGGTTAGTTTTGGTTGGTAAAGATTATTTAGATTTTTTGGACTAGGAGACTGACAGACTTACCTTGGTAAGAGTCCACTCTGTAGTCTTGACCACTGTGTGGTTGAAATATATCATTGGTTAAGTGCTTTTATGTGTTTCTATTTCAAGACTACAGAGTGGACTATTACCAAGGTAAGTCTGTCAGTCTCCTAGTCCAAAAAATCTAAATAACAGAACATAAGTTAGATAAAAGGTAAAGGACTGAATGTAACTGTGATTGGTAAGTGATTAAAATCTGTTCATGAGAAATGCTGAATGGACTCACTGAAAAAATTGTAATGAGAATTCGTCATTACAATTAAATGATAAATGATCTCAGCAATTTGGCTTACTAAACCCAAAATATTTCAATAAATCAGAAATTCAGGATTTTCCATAGCCTCTATAATATATGAAGTTATGTATTACTTTTATTTGTTTAAATTATATTTTAGTATTTTTATTTAAGATTTTATTTTCTTAATTATTTAATTTAAATTAATTAAATTAATTTATTGTTTTCTTTTAGTATTTTAGTTTATTCTATACTGTAATTGTGTCATTCAAGTGTTGGCTATTAGTCTTTTTTTCAGTTTGGCTATTAGTCTTTTTTTCAGTATCTTGCTTCAATTAAAATTTTACCTATCCTTGTTCTCTTATACTTTGTGTTAACATGTTGGCTGTGGCAGAAGCCTATCGGCTTGTGAGTGGGGGCTTCTCGGGTGCAGCGGAAGCCTATAAGCTTCTCTCGTCCATATTCCTTACATGTTGGGTTTACGACTGCAGTTATTGCTTTAGTTTGCTGTTTCTCTCACAGCGTGGTGGGTGTGTATGTGTGTTTCTTGTGTAGCAATAGTTTCCCATTTCGCTTACCAAAGGACGGTATATTATTCATTTGCTTTTGTAAATAAATAGTGTTAGTTTTAGTGTTTTGTCTCTGTAAAATAATGGCTGGTACATCTAGGGACATGGTTTTAAATGTAAATAGTGCTTTGAACGATATTGGTGACTACTCCGAGACTAGTTCCGGTGATGAGTCCAGTGACATTGATGTCGCCGATCTAGATGGTGAACCTATAACTACAGACAATGAAAGTGAGTCAGATGATGATGATTCAGAGAATTACAACCCTACTTGGTGTCATTATAACACTATTGGTATGAGGGACATACCATTTACTCGACAATAAAAAAAACAATAAATAGGCAAAAGTGTAATTTTTTTATAATGGTATCTTGTACTGTGAAAGCCTATCGGCTTCCGATAACTGATAATATTAGCTAAAAAGCATTCAAAATGTTTTTTTCTTCTGATAAATTATTTATTTCATTATTATTTACGATATATGACAATAAATAGTCATAAGTAAAATTTTTCTTACAATGTGACCTTTTAGCAGCACTGAGGAAGCCTATTGGCTTCCGAAAATTATGACTTCATATTATCACCTGAAAAGCATTGAAATTATTTTTTTTTTGAAAACTGTCTTTTTTCATTAAATTAAATAAAAAAATTGTAAACAAAAATTTCAGGACCGGTACAAGGTATGCCCCAAGTTCCGCCGCAGCGAACGTGTTAAAGTACTGTTACTGTATGGAAAGTTAACCATTCTGTTTTATTTGATAACTATTTTTAAAAAAAATTAAACTACAGTTATTAAACTGAATACCATATTAGACAAATACAACATACCATATTGATTACAGGGTGCGGTAGATAAGTAATGAAACTCAATCTAGAAAAACAAATTTATTGATCCGATTTGTACAAAACGTTAATATTCTTCGAAGTAGTCGCCTTGGGCGTCGACACATCATTGCCAGCGTGTTTTCCAAGCTTCATAGGCCCCACTGTAGTTCGCTGGAGTTATCCCTGTTAGTGCCTTTGTGACAGCACGTTGGATGTCCGTTGGAAGACCCTTCAGGCATCTTTTTACCTTCGGGAATAGGGAGAAATCAGGAGGACTCATGTCAGGGCTGTACGGTGGCTGTGGCAGCACTTCAACTCCAATTCGGGTCAAATAGGAGGTCACGAAATCGCTAAAGGACTTCTTTGTACAATTCGGCATTAACAGTTTTCCCTGAGGGAGAAACTCTTTGTGAATTAACCCCTGTTTGTCGAAAAACACAATGAGCATTGTATTGACGCGGGACTTTGACATTCTTAATTTCTTCGGCTGCGGGGATGCCGATGTGTGTCACTCCGAGCTCTGGGCTTTCGTCTCCGGGTCATACTGGAATGTCCACGATTCGTCGCCTGTTACTACGTTGTCTAAAAAGTCTGGATTATTTTCCAATTCATTCAACATCTCATGGCAAACGTTTACTCATCGTTGCTTCTGTTCGGCGGTGAGCACTCGGGGAACAAATTTTGCGCAAACTTTCCTTATCATCAAATCTTGAGTAACAATTTGGTGGACCGTAAATTTATTCACGGAGACCTCATCGGCGATCATTTTGAGACTTAAACGACGGTCGGAGTCCAGGACTTCTTTAACTTTGGCCACCGTTTCATCCACACGACTCGTTGAAGGGCGTCCAGATCGTTCCAGGTATTCAACGGATTCCCTCCCGTTTTTAAATTCATTAAACCACCGGAACACTTGAGCTCTTGATAGGGCATCCTTTTTGTAGGCCTCCGTAATCATAGCAAAAGTTTCCTAAGCAGTTTTGCCCAAGCGAAAGCAAAATTTGATTACACACCGCTGTTCTATCGAGCGATCCATCTTCAGCGTTTTCACAAGTGTCACGGGCACGCAAACAATGTATACGCGAAGGTCGTCCTCGCTGTACCAGAGCTACGACGCAACTGCGAACTGGTTCTATTGTTAGCTCAGATCCCCCACCATCATGTCTGCCGGTGGAGACCGCACTACGAGCGACTGGGGCGCAGCGTGGCGGCCAGTCTCATTACTTTTCTACCGCACCTTGTACCATATTGGTATAGCTGTAAGTTTAACATTCACTAAGTAATAATTTATAGGGAATAAAATGTATTTTCATTAACAATTTTCTTTCATTTGATTATCTTCTTTCATCCATTGTTAATAAGTTATTGTTCATTATTTTTAATGAAACAATCTTAAAAATAATGTATTTTTTATTGAATCTAAAAAAAAAAATACTTTCAACTGTTATTACTTTTTTTTAGATGCCATTATTTTACCATCAAAATGCTCAAAAAAACCATAATGGATTATGGCACATACCATATGAAGATAAAACCGCAGAGCAAATAGAAGGAACCAAATTCAAAAGTTTTAGGATAAATACTCCTAATCCGTATTGGCTTTGTTTAAGGTAATTTTTGTTTAGCGTTCAGTCAACATATAAACTCATTATTAATAAAATAAATTATAATTATTCATATTATCTCTTGTGTCATGAATATTGGATTTATATAATTCATCACATATTTTCTATTCCATTAAAAATCTACTGCAGTAAAGAAACATTTCTTATCCAAGAATCCAAATTGCTCCATACACAGAATATTTCTTCTATACATTTTGTTATTTGCTTTCACGAATGGCCCCTGTCTTTGATTTGTTTTTATATTGCACCATATGCAATGTTTATATTTTCAGAATCTAATTGAACAGCTACTCCTTGATCTATATACAACATCAGTAGTATCTTTGTTTTTATATCACAAACAGATTTATATTTTCTCTATTCATTCATTTTTTAATTCAGTGCATTCTTTATTACCTTTTAGTTTCAATATTTTTAACGTATTAGGTATACTTGAAGGTATTGTGCCAGAAAATATTCTTTGATTTTGGCTAGAGCCTATTTTATCAGGAATGTTTCTCCAGTGTTTGTGGATATGACATGTTTTGATTTTTCACATTAGCTTTTCAATTAATATTTTAGCAATTTTTACAGCTGATTCTATTTTACCATGTCCTCTTTGGTATTAGGTACAATAAGTAATGAATTTAGATATCCATGATTTAGCAAGATCCTTTAGCTCTTTATTGCCAAAATTAGTACCAATTTCTGAAGAAACACGAATTGGAATTTTGTGTTACAGCAGACAAAAAAAACATGCTATAATGGAACATAAATTTTAATTATATAATAATTTTATTTATGATTTTAGTAAAAAGGTTTGGATAATTTCATAGTGAGATCGAAGGAGTAGGACAATTGGTTGGGTGGAGTATAGCCTAATAGTATATGTGTTGTAAAAAGTTGAGTGACATAACTTTCTGGTTTTAAATATGTATAACACTGTTTGTAGCTTCCCCGTTTAGTGCTGATTGAGTATAGCACTTCTACAATTTACCTTCAAGGTCGTGGACTCAATGTAGTAGCCAGCAAAACACTGGATACATGCTTATTGTTTTCTAGGCAACAGAAAAATGACAGCATTTCGCTACACTCCCAGTTAGTTACTGCCTCATATAGGTAAACATCATGTCATGATTTTTATTATGACAAGTATGTAGGATACATATCATACTGTATTTAAGTTACTTTTTCATCTGTAACCTTCTTGGCAAGTCATTCAGACTCAGTATTGTTGAGTGAAGGACTATGAGAACATCAAATCGACCTCATATTTATTAGTTACTTCTACTAACTAAATATCAATTTCAAATAGCTCCAACATTGAAAGTAAATAAGAGTGTCAGTTTATATGTGAATTACAAGTTATAAGTTGAGAGAGCATAATTTTGAGAAGGCAGTTAATTAAATTTAGCATTGTCTACCATTAGGACTGATCAATAAAAGCTGAGAAGATTGATCTATCTATGAGTACAACAGTTATAACTACCATCAAAGTTATGTTTCAGATTTTAAATATTTAATACATAATGGTAAATATTTAAACCAAATTACAAATAACAATCAAAAGTAAAACAATTAGGAAATATATTACATCAATTAATGTAATTAACAAATATGTGTTATCACCCATCATGATAATAATCATTCAACACCATACAGTGCTATTTGGGTAGTTCTGTACTCCTGCGCTAAATGAGGTATTTACTATATTTCATAAAAAATGAAACAGATTGTTGATCATATTGTCCATATTGACACATTATGAATCTCTAAATCAGATACTCATCATGGCGTACAGGGGGTTGAATTAATTTATCTCGTCAGTTGAATTGTATTTAGTTACCAAATTTTATTACTTTGTATCTTATTTAGTTTTTTATTTGATAATTGATTATTACTTGTAATCTTAATTATTAAAAACAAATTAAAAGATACTTTTTGAAGTTTACTTTAGATTCTAGGCCCCCCCACTATTATTGTACATTTAATATGTACACAAAAATACGCTAATTATAAAAAAAAAAATACATTAATAGAAGAAACGTAAGCTAATAACTGACAATGAATAAAAACTATCCTGTACGAGAAAGACCACTAGACATAAAAAAAGAATTAAAGGTTCTATCATGTCTAGAATGTCTGATAAAAGAACAGATTATGGGTTATAAATATCTATCCTTATCTATAATGCACGTTTCAAGAGATGATAAATGGTTCTTAGAGAGCACATACGTCTAGTCTTATATATGACTTACGAAAATAAACTTTCTGGAAGCAAACAAAGAAATGACATTCATGACACTGGGCTTGTCTTAAAATAACTTTGTAAAATTATAAAAACTAAAATTAATACAATAAGGTTTATTAGATTTAATTAACATGGAAGAGCTTTATGGAAAAAATAAATAATTCATATTTTGCATCTGTTTTCAGGTGAACAAAAATGTAATTCGTTAAAGTTTTTGTATCAGTTCCTTGCTACAGATTTGTTAATAAATTATGAACAGTACAACCTAGTAAAACTGTTAGAAGAATCACTAGTGACTTCAAGCTCCAATATTAATTTTTATTGTTTTATATTTAATAATTAAGTTATTAAATGTATAAATATTCTACTTGTATAATTACATTTATTTATACAACCTGTGTTATACTGATATATGTGAAAATTAATATTTAAATTAATATATGTAAATAGATTTTAGGCACCAATGTAAACTGTTAGGTTAAACATTTTTTATTTAAATATTTTGCTCTGAAATAATTGAGGTATTTATTTTCTTATATATTTTAATTTTTGCTGTTTAAATTGTGTTTTTTTTATAAACAAAAATTCAATTTTTAACTGAAAATGGTGAAAGCCATATAAATGGCAGTGTATTGGCAGTGGGGGACTTTGCCATGGTGCCGTCCCTAGGCACAATTCGGCCGGCCGCCCCTTTGCGCCCCGTCAGCGAATTTATTGGAAACGTCCCAAAGTAATATAATGCTTTTAATTTTTCACCATACGAATCCGTTTTCATGCCTGTTCAAAGAAATGCATAATAAACAAATAATTAACTTTTAATAATGATGAGATTAAAAAATATGTTGCTATTCATGCAATAATGCATTTTACATTTAAATTAATTACTGATTACCGTGCCAACCATAGCTTACTGTCCGTATAATAACTGTATGCGCGTATAATACACATACACATATATACATACACACACGTGACGTCACACATGCACACTCGGACATTACACATACTGACATTACACAAGTATACATTTTTAAACATTTTTGGTGATATTTTCAATTTATTTAAAAAAATTCCAAGATAAGATATTATTTAATGACTATTTTTATAAAATTAAATTAAAAAATTTCCATCGATAAAATTTTAAAACAATAAAATAAAAAGAAGTTTCTACTCTCAAGAGGGGGCCCCCTGCTGGATCCGCCACTGATTTAACTGAGGTTCACATTATGACATTCACCAAATTTAACTAGGTACTATTACTATTGTCACTAAAACTCATCGGTACAAAAAAAAAACGGCTGTTACCTACCGCCCCTTCGAGGCTGCGCCTATAGGCACGTGCCTAGTGTGCCTAATGGGAAGTCCACCACTGTGTATTGGGCCCTTTTATAAAACTAGGTATGTAATCAGGTTGATGTTGTATGGTGCTGTAGATGGACAATAATTGCAAGTCTTGTTATGATTGCTGTTCATACTCTGTCGCAGAATTACTTTCTCTTTCGCTAATGTATATATTGCTCTATCATGGACTCTTCTTTTTCATGGTGTGTACATGTGAAGAGACAAGCATCTTGGACAACATCTACTTCAGATCTCACAAGAGCCCTATCTGCACTTTGGATCGTCAATTTTCAGTGATGTGACTAACAGTGATTTCACACTACCAGATTAAACTGTGAAATAACTGTGTTTGTCAGTTGCTATTAGTTATTCAGGTTAGGTAATCATATGCGAGTGTTGACGATGTCAGTATGATTGTTTTATAATAATTAATAGTTATATATATATATATATATATATATATATATGAAGTTAATATATTACTATTGTAAGTAATTTTATCCACCATTAAGTGTAATAATTTTACCTTGAGTGATGAGGCACCTTTCGGTCACTTGACCATTGTCGAATCACTGATATTTTTCTGGTGTAGATGTTCGGTCTGTGATATTGGTATTTGTTGACGTTACACGCACTTTCTCTTGATCTGTGTGTATGATGTTTTTATATAGTATGTCTTCTGTGTATGTTGTTTGTAGATTCATTAAATTGTTGTGTATGTTTTTATAAATGTGGTATTTTTCTAGTGAGTTTAGTTCTATTGGGTTATTATTTATTTCAAGTATGGTTAGGTTATTTTCGTAATTTGTTATTTCATGTTTATGTGATATTAGGTGTGCTGCAACATTTGATACTTTTGAATTTTTGTTTTTGAATGCTCTATAATGTTCTTCAAATCTTATTTTAAATGTTCTGGTTGTTTTTCCTATGTAAAAAGCATTACAGTTGTTGCATGTAATTTTGTAAATTCCTGATAGGTTATGTTTTTCTGAATTTGTTTTGTGGTTTGTATTATTAAGATATTTTATTATTTTGTTGTTTGGTTTGTATGTTGGAGTGTAGTATTCTTTGTTGTATATATTTGTTATTTTTTCTATTTTGTTATTGGTGTATTTATATTTTAGGTAGATTTTTTTATTTTCATTAGTTTTGTGTTCCGGTTGTAGTGTTGTGTTGAGGTTAGGTTTTTTTGTGAATTTATTGTATATATTTTTTATAATGTGTTTGTTGTATCCATTTTCTATTGCTATTTTTGTGATGTTATCTAATTCTTCATTTAATTTTTGTTTGTTATACTGTGTGTATTTTATTGCTTTATTTATCATGTTACTGTAAGTGTTAATTTTGTGTGTCCAGGGGTGGTTAGATTTGTAGTGTATTGTGGTGTTGTTGGAAGTAGGTTTCCTGTATACTGTAGTTTCTATTTTATTATCATTTATATTTAATCTAAAAGTGATGTCGAGATAGTTGATTGTTTTATTTGTTTCTGTTTCAACGTGAATTGTATGTTTTCGTTGTATGTATTTAGTTTGTTTAATATTATGATGTGTTTGTTGTGAATGGTAGGTTGGCATATTACAAGTATATCGTCTACATATCTTGTCCATAGTGAAATATTGTGTGTGTTTAGTATAGGTTTAATTATTATTTGTTCAAAGTGTTGTAAATATATTTCTGACATGACAGATGATATGGGTGAACCCATGGGGAGTCCAGTTGTTTGTTTATAATATTTATTGTTAAATTGGATGTAATTTTGGTTAAATATTATAAACAAATAACTGGACTCCCCATGGGTTCACCCATATCATCTGTCATGTCAGAAATATATTTACAACACTTTGAACAAATAATAATTAAACCTATACTAAACACTTTATTTTTAAATAAATAAAACCTCTAAACCACAAATAACATTTTATTTAAACCTTATGTACATTTCGATTGCCCAGCAATCATCTTCAGAGGTATTTAAAAAATACAACTAACTTTAAACAACATAATACAACAAATATATAGGCTTAAACCGGCAACTACTTCGCCACGCCCCTTATTTAAAAAACTAGTATGACCAATCACGTTGCAGTAAATTCCCCCTCTACAACTTGGTCCGGTCTTCCCCCTCTCATGGTGAAGAGTTACCATTACAACTATTTCAATTTTACTAAAAAACAATATTATTCCTTATTAACAAAGTTATAACTATCTCCTAATTATGAATATAACTGAGATATAGGGATAGGCCCTTTATCACAATTTAATAAATTATTTTCGTCATATTTGTGAATGTACAAACTTTCAAAACTATTCTTCCCTTCAAAACTAGGTCTTGATAACTCTGGTAGTTTAGGATGTACTAGGATGTTTTTCAAGTTGGGAGGTTGCTTGTACCAAATTTGCGGTGGATCGGTAAAAAGATTTTTGGTGTGGACGGAAGCTTGAAGAATTTTGAAGCCATCTCTCAATATCTTGTTGAGTTTATGTAGACCAGGATGGTAGTCTGTTATTAAAGACAGTTTATTTTGTTCTGTTTGTGGTTTATGGTGAACCGAGGATTGTGCTGATGAATTTGGTTTTCAATGAGTTTTTTTGGGTATCCTCTTCTCTGGAAGGCTGTTGATATCTTTCTATTAAAATCTTCCAACTCCCTATCATTCGAACAGATTCTCTTACCCCTGATTGCTTGACTGTATGGAATGGATCGTTTTATGTTTATTGGGTGGTTGCTGTCGAAATGGAGATATTGTAGGTGGTTTGTCGGTTTGATGTGAATTCCTGTGTTGATATTTCCATTCTGGAGTGTTACCTCTACATCCAAAAAGGTGATGGCTGATGTAGATTTCTCCCAGGTAAATTGAAGTGTGGAGAATTGTGTCAGGCTGTCTAAAAATGCGTCTAAGTGTTGAAGCACCCTGTGTCCAAATTAGGAAGATGTCATCTATATATCTATACCAACATAATGGCTGGTGTGTTTGTGTCTTTAGAAAACTTTCTTCCAACAATCCCATGTACAGATTTGCGTACGATGGTGCCATTCTGGTGCCCATTGCTGTTCCCTTTATTTGAAGGTAGTTCCTTCCCTCAACTTTCAGTTTAATATAATTTTATTTTTGTGGAAGAATTCTTTACTCTGTCCACACAAATTGAAGAAAATCTCAACTCAAGATTTCTAACTTCATTTTGTGATCTACCGGAACTCGACTGTCTCACACTGGACAATTCCTTGTTAAACCACTCCTGATCACACTTCCAGAGGGAAGGTATACTATGCCACTGACTGAATGTGGCTACTTGTTCAGGCAATGAGTTAGAATATGTGGAAAAGATGGAAACTGGTTAATCTCCTTACTCGCTAACAAAGAAGGAAATTAATACACTTCAGAAAATCCTTAAAATTCATCAGTTTTGCTAAAATTAACATCTGGTGCTAATGAGCTATTTCGCCAGACAGACTCATTTGAATCCTAATACCTCCAAATCCCAATTCTCAAGGACGATAACTAAGTTATTTAGTAGATTGTTCTTAACTACAAAAGAGTAAAGAACAATGGTTCTCCCAATCTACTTAGTTTTATAAAGTAAATTTTTGGTTTGAATAAGCTATGTGTATTATTTTCTCAAGTGAACCCCAGAGTGGTTTACATGGGAGGGAGGTAAAGTTGTTTAATAGCAGAAGTATATTATTTTGTCCTATTTTTTATTTTTATGTTGTTTAAAATAAATAGTGTATTTTTAAATTCCTTCTATTAGCTCACACTCTCCTGATATAAATCTCTTACAAACTTTCAATCGTTAATAAAATATATTTTTATTCATCCAATCATGTTCAAATACATTTTATTTAACCTGTAGTGGAGGACAATTGATGCTAACACAGTTTTTTCAATAATTATTGAATGATTAAATTATAAAAATTTGGGGGGCTCTTGCCGGATTTCAACTAAGTATCTTCAAGTTTAAAGTCTAGCACTTTTGGCACTGAGCCAACTTTCCCATAGCTTGTGGTGTATTTCTCGAAAACAAATATAAGAATTTATCTTTTGCTTCCATCTGGCTGTCATCAAAACCTATATTGTACAACGTTAAATTGTTGCCATGGTTCCATGCAATATCATAAATAATGCTCAAGGATTAAAAATGAATGAAAAGAATAAAATAAACTGGCTTAACGGTATCAAACCTTGCTTCACAAACGGAAGATGGAAAAGAAACTACAAAACAATTTTGCAAGCTACAAAAAAAAGAAACCTTATAAATAGTTACAAAAAAAAAATAATAGTCCAAAATTGCAAGGAAATTCGCTTTCTATTTTGCCACTCAATATTGTTATTCCGACATATGTATAAACGTATTTATATTACTTCTAATTATAAAATAAAAAGAAACTAAAATATAAATTTTCCTTGATGACTTAAATAGGAATTGACTTTAAAAAAATTGTTTTCATATTGCTTGTTTATAAAGAAAGATTTTATTTTTTGAAAGCATCTCCCCTTAAAACTAGGTTGGGGTAAAGTACGTAACTATACTCATATTAAATTCCGTTAAGGGTTCTGTTAATTGCGAGTCTCCTTTTGGTTTACGTGTCTTAGTGTGGTTACTGCTCATGGTCTATTATGGATATATATATATATATATATATATATATATATATATATATATATATATATATATATATATATATATATATATATAGGGATTTTTGGAATAGATAGGAGACTGACAGACTTACCTAGGGGCAATAGTCCAAAACTGGAATCTCTTGGAAATAAATAAATAGACACATATAAAAACATATCATACTAATGAAATATTTCGATCATACAATGATCTTTATCAATCAAAAAAGAAAAGACTGAAGTGAACCATAGATGTGTATAAAATACGAGTATTAAATATCCAAATTTCCCAGATGCACAGATTTATAGTTTATGGTGTAGTACAATATGTTATTTGTATAAATATTGATTAATTTAGACCAGATATTAATAGTCGGTCAGAAGAAAGGTAAATGGAGTTGTTAAAAATGGTAAAAGTTAGGGGGAAGGTAAAACGAGTTATCTGATGTTGAAATTAGGAGGTTCTCAAGATTTGGTGTATCACTGGTATGACAACTCCCATCTTCTCAATTATGAAGGGTTGCAATCAGGAGGGAGGACCTTAATTATTTTGGTGGTATAGCAATCATTGAAAGTTATGATGTTGTGACTAGCAGTGTGTTAAGCAATTGGCCTGTCTATGTTCATGGTCACAACATCATGTCTGAGGCCATTAATTCTGATGATCAGACCAACTGTGGTTAGGCCTAATATACCAGTAACAATGTAAATTTTTCTCAGTACAGTACATAGGATATTTAATCTTTTATACACATCTGTGGTTCCTTTAGTCTTCTCTTTTTCTTTTTTGATTGATAAAGATCATTGTATTTTCTTGATTGATAAGATCGAAATATTTCAATAGTGTGATATGTTTTTATATATGTCTATTTATTTCCAAGAGATTGCAGATTTGGACTATTGCCACTAGGTAAGTCTGTCAGTCTCCTATCTAGTCCAAAAATGTATATGTATATGGACATGTCTATGTTGCTCCATTGTTGACTCTCTTGTGTTTCTCGGTACGTGTAAGTGACAAGTGTTTTGTACAACATATATTCCAGACCATTCGCAGGACCTTGCTGCACTTCATATCACAAACTTCACACCAGTTTGGGTAAGTAAATAAATTTATTAGTATAAAAATTATCTATTTTTTTATTGAACCAGCAAAAAGTAAACACCTTTTGAACAATGAACACTTTGACCTTTCATAACCATTTCTTAAAGAGCATGAGGTACTTTTGAATTAACCCGTTTGAGACTGAAGGTCTGTACTTGCAACAATGGTTGATAACATAACTGTTTGAATAATAATCTGGTGATCAAGATTTGTTCAATCCATATATTGTATAGTAGTTGTAATGTAAGCTGTATGAGCATTAGTGATACATTTGTCTCTAATGTATTTTTATGGTATTATCAGGGTTTGCACGCACTGTCTTCTTTCTATTTCAAAATGATATTCATCTTATTATGTGACTCATAAAGAGAAACTTTATTTTCACAAAGACTAATATGTTAGACAACTATTTTTTATTTAAAAAAAACTTCTGATAACAAATTTTTTGGCAGTTTTGTGTTGTCTGTATTTGCATTTAATTTGGAACTGTAAACCTGTTAGGAAGCTCAGCACAACCCATAGTAGAGAACATCATGTTATTAGTTATTTAATGACTGCTGAGATCAGTTATTATGTAACAAATCAGTATTGGTAGCAATCAAAAATACAACCATTTTTGGGAATTATTAAAAAATTATAGTAGCTACGCACTACTATAAATATGTAAATAAATTCTGTGTGAAGGTAAATATATACTAAATAAAAGATTGCTGCACTCCTGGTAAAATGAGGAAATAGCAATTATAATTCAATTGTGGATGACTTTAACGAACTAGTTTTAGACATAATTCAAGATCTGTTAATAAAAAAATATTTTTACTATTAAAAAACTATTGTAGAATGTAATTAATTGCTTATTACACTTTTGCTGTATACACTATTACAGCAAAAGTGTAATAAGTAATTAACAACCAGCTCTTCATGAACAGCAACAAGATTTCGGTGATTAATTCTGAACAATTAGAACTGTAGTTGATTATACATAATGAATATCTGGGTTAATCACAAAATGTCACAGAAAAAAATGTCAGAAAATAAGTATGCCTGCAATAATTACTTTAGTATGGAAATATTTTGAAAACAATTGCACATCACCATAAACTGCAAAACATAAAAAATACGAGTATATATTATTTTTTTAATAAAAAATATAATATTCAATTTTTGGTTAATAGGCTTCCAAGTTTCTGTTGCTTCAGCTTAAAGTATTGTTTATGTACTACACAGTACTTATAGATTTCTATTCTTCTTTGATTTATATTGATCAACAAAACTGTCCCTTAAAATAAAAATCTTGAATTTATTGCTCCTGATACCATAGCAGTAGTAATAGATTTTATTTTTATTATAACAGCATTTTTTGTTTTGTTGCCTCTGCATACAACCTCAGAAAGTGAAAAAAATACAATTATAAACTAAAAAAGCAGACCAACTCACTTAACGAGTATGTTAGTTCAGCTGTCTGTGATAGTTTCATATCAACCGAATGCCAAGCTACTCACCATACAGTTTGAATGTGGCTAATTGAGTCACCGTGTTCACTCTGACATAAACTCTGTTATACATACAGTGACACATGATAGCAATGCAAGAAGCTTATAATATGCACTTGAATAAGAAAAAAACTATCAACATTCATTTTTACAATTTTCAAAATTTCTCTGAGTTTCTTGGACAATTGAGCTGAAGAAGTCAACTCAAAAAGCTTTTACTGTACTTCATCTTAGGTAAAATAAAAAAATATTTTGTTGAGCCTTAAAAAGTATACAACTATTCTTTGAGCTTAGCTTGTGAGGATACGTTAAAAGAAAAATATACACAAAACTCACAAATTAATCATTTATCGAGTTGTAAGTTAGGGTTTGTAGTAGTAACTAGTAACACTCACTGTTAATGATGTCTTTGTCATTGAAATGCATATAAGTTAATAAATGATTAATTTGTGAGTTTTGTGTATGTTTTTATTTGTTTTCTTAAAGAGTATATTACTGTATATTTAAGTAAATGTAATGTTTATTGTAAAACATCAATATGAATGGTATTTTTAATGTTCAGCTTTGATATAAAATGTACTTTGTCATTTTCTTCTAATAAGACTGAAGCAGGAGGAACTTTCTATAACTTCAGGTACTGTTAATTCTGTCAAGCACTCCTCAGTCATTGTAGATACAATTGCAACTCTTACTTGCAATTAAAAGATACAAACTTACCTAAGTTGATGAAATCAATAATCTCAAGGACGGCAGAGAAAGTATATATTAAACATAAACACACATGGAAACACATTACTTAATAATAA
The DNA here is from genome assembly GCA_036971475.1 of Prosapia bicincta. NCBI lineage: Eukaryota > Metazoa > Arthropoda > Insecta > Hemiptera > Cercopidae > Prosapia > Prosapia bicincta. The sequence goes on from JBAIZL010000003.1 coordinate 21,749,394, forward strand.
AACCTATTTTATATATATATATATATATATATATATATATATATATATATATATATATATATATATATATATATATATATATAAAGAACTAAGTCAAAATACTAATACAAGAATTATAATTGAATTTACAATTCAAAGCTTTTCGTTGGCTAACAGTACCAACATCATCAGGAATATGTAACATAAATATATATATATATATATATATATATATAATTAATAAATTAAAAATATTTCATAAACAAGAATACTTTTAATGAATATATTTATTCAAAGCTTTTCGCCGATAAAATAGTATCAGCATCTTCAGGAAAATAATAATTATTTTCCTGAAAATGCTGATACTATTTTATCGGCGAAAAGCTTTGAATAAATATATTCATTAAAAGTATTCTTGTTTATGAAATATTTTTAATTTATTAACTATATTACAAGAAAACATATCACCATATTTAATATATATATATAAGTTACGTGTTATACTAAGCACGAAAGGTTTTTAAAAAATGATTTTATTTTTACAAACCTTTGTTGAATTTAATAAACAATTAATTTGGAAAAACTGTTACATAAATTATACTTAATAAAACAATTCAAATACAACTGATGTACATGCAGTTGGAGCGGAAAACGTCTGTGCGATACAGAGGCGACTTACACACTGCCGGGGCTCTGTTCTCACCACCTATATAATACAAAAGCTGCGTACGCAGGAATTTTCCTAGCACGCATTTAATTATGAAATGTTCACATAAATTGTTCATATAACTCCTCCATCCCTAAAGAAAACTTCGGGGGTTGGCGAAGTTTCGGCATCAGTTGAAGTCATCTTCATCTTCTTGATGAGGGCGAAGTATATAAGCTGCTGAATAGGCCTCCGTAAAGGGCAATTTTCGGCATGGGTTGAAGTCCTCTTCACTGGAGAAAGTCACCAGGCAAAGGTTGATCTCCAAGATCCAGTTAAATGGGTTGTCTGCGATTTCCAACGCAGTATCCTCATAGTTTGTAGGCATTATTGTTTTTGATGATGGGCATTTTACAGTCTAATTTTCTGTTCATTATAATTCAACTGAGCAAAAGTATTTGGAATTGATTAATACAATTTATAATGAGTCTTTTCTATCATAGGATAGATACAAAATGTTTATAACATATACAATTGTTATCAGAATCTAATTTTTTGTTCTACAAAATTTACATTGATTACAATAAAAGTTTTATATAATTTTTCATAATTTTTACCATCATTTACATTCACATTGCCTGTTATAGATTTGATAAAGGATTCTAGTCAGTTTATAAGAATTCTTTTTGTTTTGTTATCTCTTTAAGAGTATAGTTTCTAATTTTCTTCAATTACAATTTTTTTTTGTGATTAACATATTTCAAATAATTAACAATATTTATTACCATAATTAGTTACATATCATTTAATAAATTACAAAAGTTTGTAACACATACAATTAATGAAACAATGTTGTTTAAAGTTTAATAAAGTTTCTTGCATAGAATTAGTGGACAAAGGTATGGTAGGGATTTTAATTTGATTGTGTTGAATATGAACAAGAAGGATTTTGGTCATTAATTACATCTTTTATCTTCTTAGGCCTTTTAATTTTTGACAAATGTATTTTGCCTTTTGTGTTATGATGTCTAGGCTTTATTTTACCAGTTTTCCTTTCCTTGTTTATTGAAGCTATCTCTTCCTTGCTATATCTGTTTTTCGTTTTGCTTTGCTTCTGAACTGACTTTATATAAACTTCAGATGGTATTTCTGGAAGTGGTTCTTTGTTTACATTCCTTTTTTCTAAAACTTTTTCTTTAATTCTTTGATTGCTATCCCTAATGTTTTCGTAAAGTATTTTTGTTTTTTCTTTATGGTTTAAAACGTAGTCATTTACAATTTGTTTTTCTAAATCTATATCTAATAAAGTGTTTGAATTTATGTGTCCAAATAAGACTTCGCACGGCGGTAATTTTGTGACTGAGTGTATGCTATTGTTGTAGGCTATTATAGCATATTTAACTTTCTTAATTATACTGTCTTTTTTGAATTCGATTTGATTATTTAACAGCCTTATGTGTTCTATCAAAGTTGAATGAAATCTTTCACATAATCCGTTTGATTGGGGGTTTTGTGTGCTGATAAAGTGAATTTTGATTTTATGCAAATCTAATATCTCCTTTACAATTCTGTTATTAAACTCCGTTCCATTGTCTGAGATAATAACTGTTGGTAAGCAGAAATGCATGAAGTAATCTAATAGCTTGTCTGCAATCTCTGTAGCTTGAGAGCTTCCCAGGCGATAAACTTGAGCATATCTCGTGAAACTGTAGACAATGCTGATAAAGGCATTCTTCTTCAAAGAGATTGTGTCAACGTGAATTATTTGAAATGGTCTTGCAGCTGTTGGTGTCAAGTTCATTTCTAGCTGTAAGGGAATTCTGTCGTATTTGGTTCTTTGACATATGTCACACTGATTTATGAAATTTTGAATTAGTGACTTTAAATTAGGCCAATAATATCTTCGCTTAATTTGTTCGTATGTTTCCTGTATCCCACGGTGATTGGTTTTGCTAACATGATAACTAATTATCGTTTCTAAGGTATCTTCTTCCGAAGTTAGGTCTAAGAGTTTGTTATTACACTTAACTAAATTTAGTTCAGTTTGTTTTAAATTTTTGGCTATGCATGATACAAATTTCTCATAAAAATCGTCTTCAAAATATAGATTATATTTTATTTTGGGTACCAAATATGATTTTACAAAACTAACTATGTCTTCTTTAAAATTATTTTCTGATATTTCGACTATTAAACGGATTTTTGAAGTTCCAAATAGCTTTATAATTTTTACTTTCTTCGGCTCATATTTTACTAATGATAAAAATATTTGGTTTTTTCTAAAGTTTACAGGCTCGTCGGAAATTGGTATTTCAATTTGGGTGTTCCCTTCAAAATTGGAGTGCACGGTTTTACTGTCACTTTCTTGATCGTACTCTAAGTTATCTGTTGCGTCGAGTTGTACGACCATAGATTCGTTATCATTTAGTTCCGGGAAGTAACGTTGCAGTAAGCTAGCTGGAGATAACTCAAGGTCTGGTTCTACAGTGTGTTGGGTGTTCGTTGAACTTTTATCAGTTACATTCAATTGTATTCTAGACAAAGCGTCTGCATTTTGGTTTAATTTGCCTTTTTTGTATCTTATGTCATAATCATATTCTTCTAATTTTAATCTCCATCTTAAAAGTTTGGAATTTGGTTCTTTAACTGAAAATAACCATTGTAAAGGTTTATGGTCTGTATAAATTTTAAATTTTCTCCCAAATAAATAAGGCCTGAAATGTTTGGTGGCCCATACGATTGCTAATAATTCCTTTTCAATCGCGGAGTAATTAGTTTCACTGTCGTTTAAAGTTCTGCTGGCATACGCTATAGGAAGGTCTTTTCCATTTTTGTCCTGGCTTAAAATTGCTCCTAGTGCAAAATTACTAGCGTCTGTCGTTAGAGTAAACTCCTTTTCAAAATCTGGGTATTGTAGAAGGGGCTCATTAGTCAATATATTTTTACATGTTTCAAAACATTCTATAAAGTCTGGATTTTCTATGTTTATTTTTGCATTTTTCTTTAAACAGTTAGAAAACGGTTTTGTTATCTTGGCGAAGTTTTTAATAAATTTTCGATAATAGTCTAATAGTCCTAAAAATCCTTTAATTTGTTTGGTGGTTTTAGGTATTGGATAGTCTTTGACTGCCAAAATCTTTACTGGGTTAGGTTTTACGCCCTCTGGTGTAACAACATGCCCTAGATATGCTACTTCTTTTCTTAAAAATTCCGTTTTATCCAGCTGTACTTTAAAGTTGGCTTTGCGTAATCTGTCGAATACTTCTTTAAGTCTTTGTATATGTTCTTGGAGGCTAGTAGAATAAATTATAATGTCGTCTAAATAAACTAAACATGTTTCATTTTAGATGCCTCTCAGAATATTATTCATAATCCTTTGAAATGTAGGGGGCTATTCTTTAGTCCAAATGGCATTCTTAAAAATTCGTAGTGTCCCGTTTCTGTTGAAAACGCTGTTTTTTCTATGCTATTTTTATCCATTTCTACTTGGTGAAATCCTGAGGCTAAATCTAAAGTTGTAAAATACTGAGACCGTCCTAATTTGTCTAATATGTCTGTAATGTTCGGCAAGGGAAATTTATCGTCAATTGTTTTTTTGTTTAATCCTCTAAAATCTATTACTAATCGAAATTTTCTTTTGCCAGAAGCGTCTTGTTTTTTTGGTACAATCCAGACAGGAGAGTTCCATGGAGAATTTGAAGGTCTAATAATTCCTTGTTCAAGCATGTCCTCAGTTTGTTTATTAATTTCGTTCTTGTAAATCTCTGGATATCTATAATTTCTAGAGTACACGGGAATTTCATCAGTAGTCCTAATAACATGTTTTATTTGGTTGGTAAAGGTTAAATTGTTTCCATCAATATGAAATAAATCAGCATATTCTTTTAATAAATTTGTTACGGCGGTTTTTTCTTCCAAGTTCATGTGTTCCATCCTAAATTTTGATACATCGAAATTTTTACTTCCTGATTTTGTTTGTTTATAATCGATCATATTGAAATTAGTGTTCGTTTGCATTGTATCAGGTTTGAAAATATTATATTCCTCTAAAGATTTTACTTCTAATGGTTTACTTATTGTTAATTTTACATTTTCTTCGGTATTGTTTATAATAGGGCAATAGGCTTCACCCTTATGCACTGAAACTATACACTGCGGAATTTCTAATCCGTTCACTTGTTTGTGTGGTAAAATACCTTCTCCATTATGAATATTTTGTATTTTTAATTTAACTGTTTGGCTAGTGCGGGCAATAAACTGGTGAATTTTTAAATAATTCAATATTCACTGGAGATGCTTTTAATAACTAGTAGATCTTTGTTTATTATAACTAGACACATCCTTTTAAACTCCTGAAGTAAATCATCATTGTTTGTCTGTTGCTGCTATTTCTTACAAATACCTGACCAAAATATAATAAGTATCTCATGTGTAAATTATTACAGTGATGAAATGCCATTGAAAATATAATGTTGCCTGAAATATTCAGGATAAGTTTTGTTGCTGTGCCAATTTGGTCTGTTTTTATTGATGGTATATTATTACTTAGGACTCAAGGGGTAAAAACTATAGTTTTTAATACACACAAATGCTAATTTTCATTTTTAAAAATGAATATTTTCAGAAGAAAATTATACTACAATAAAAAATAACATAAGTGGTACACAGTAAGATGACAGAAGCCCTAGAAAATCTACTGAAATTAGACAAAATAGTGAACTCTTCTCATCATTGTCATTCTCAGTACTAACTGGAATACCCTGTTTCCAGAAATTCCGTATTATTGAAAGTCTAGATTATAGGATGTTGGAGTCATAGGCATTTATTGTATTATTATAAAAACGTCTAGTGATATGTTAATAGGACAATTTTGAAATTATTACTCAAGCTATACTGTTATCTCAGTTCTAATCCACAGTGAAGAGGGATGTTGGTGTTTGTTAGCATTTCATTTTCTGTATTATCTTTGAAGCATACCTCATTGTCTGTGGTTGCAAAGGTATATATAGAATGTAATACAAATACAGTGGCATGAACTCAAAACGGATATGATCATTTCGCCTTTCCTTGATTTTTACTTGGATTTTGAACTTCAACTTTTGATTGCTAATAACTTTTATAAGTCTTAAGTTCTTAAGTTATAACATAATCAAGTTATAACATAATAACTTGATTTTGGCAAATCAATTACAATCAAAGATTGATTAGTGATTATTTTGTAGTATTTTGGGAGTGATGATTCATACTATAACCTAATAACTTTATTGAAAACATCAAAACAAAGATAATTAAGTATTGTTCTTTTCTTAAGTCAGAATTAAGTTTGTATAACATTACTGAATGTCCTAATGTGGCTTAATGTCCTAATAAGTTTTATGAAAACTTATACGATAAAGAGATGGTTTCAGTTGCTTATGAATTTACAAGTGACAGTTTGACCACTATTGATTCAAAAATCTATTTGAAAAACATTTTATTGCAATGTCCAGAAGATATTCTATCTCAGTTTTATGACTACAACTGGCATTTCAGTTTAGTTTTAATGACATTAGTAAATAAAAACTATAAGCTTTTGTATATTGACATAAGAGGTTATTAAAGATTATGAATTAGAAAAGAAATGAACAAGCTTATTAATTTATTTAATAATCTTACATTGTAGATTATTAATGACCCGTATGATGGTTTCAATGGTGCTTTTTCCCTGTATGAAAATAATGGAGCCCAATCCTGGATGTTCAGTAGAAATGAATTCTCAATTACTGAGCAACAAGTAATTAAGTACTTCAAGATGATTACAATAAGTAACTAATATACTAAAAATTGAGAGCAAACACATGACTTTGGTATCCTAAGCTCAGTTTTTAGTTTTAAAGAAATCAGAGTTTATATGTACTTACAGGATCCAAAAATAAACGAAATGTTTTAAGGATTGACCTGACTTTGCCTGATTATTTATCATAATTTTTTCTCCTTTGTCTGAACTAATTTAATATACTGTTATTGTTCTTCTTCCCTATATCTCATATTTACACCTATCTCTGAACCAATGTCTTTAAAGGTTTTGCTTTGTTTACTTATATGTTTGTAATTTTCATCACATGGGTTCTTCAATTGTGTTTTGTACAGTTTTATTAAAAGAATGTTTTTTTCTTTTTTCAAAACATTATTATTATTAATTATTCAATTGAAACAGATTTTAATTATCAGGAAATAAACCATACACATTCACTAATGTTAAAAGCACAAATGGCTCATTTAAACATAAAACATGGTTTAAAAAAACATTTGTTATGAGGCAGACAAAAATGGCAAGACATTCTCCCCACATAGGTAGGCACTGCAGATGTTTAGTTGTACACATCAACCTAACACCATGCATCTTAGTGAACAACAAATTGTATACTGAAATTCACGAACGTCATTTGACAAACATGTTTCACCAAAATACACCTTTATTTTCGTTCCACAAACATGAATAGAAAATTGTATATACCTTGCAGAAAATTATAATGGAAAAAGATCAGATTTTAATGAAAGAAATGCTATAGATGTTTCTCACTGGAACGTGGATTTATAAAACAGAACATCAGTGGTAGTGAGCAGCATAAAAAACATTATCATATTAATTGTGTAACTTTAATAATTTATTCAGTGACATGTTTTTGCTATTATTATTTTTAACATTTTTACATAGTACAATTTTTGTATCAGTTCTCAAATAAAAATTTTTGTGGAAGGATCTTAAACTATTTCATTGAAAAAGTTGCAACATGCAATAGGAACAGTTCCTGACTTACTGCTCCCTCCCAGCACTAGTTCTATTATCAATAGCACAGTAAATTCATTACAGTGTTTATTCATTTTTAATTATGTTGAAAAAAGATGAAGTGTTAGCAGGACACCCTTGATAATCTCATTATTTAGCGGATGTTGAAATATCCAAATATTTTAAACAAGTTTTACAATTAACAAACCTCTTCACAATAATTTCAGAAATCTTAGCTCCTTTAAAAAACGTAGTTTTAAAAGAAAAAGATTTAAAAAAAAATATTCTTACAAAATAGTACTGTGGTTAAACAATAATTACAAAACTGAAAATTAAGACTTATTCATAGGTTTAGGATCAGGTATGCAAATTAAACAATTTTAGGAAGAAATAGTTGTAGCTTTTTATTATCTCAATAATTAAACAGTACTATTTATAGTGCAATAAAGGTATAACTCTATGCTGCCAAAAGCACTTGATTTAACTCTCCTTTAGATGAGTTTGAATAAAGTGATTTTCAAATCTGTAACTAGTTTAAAAAAAACACATTGTTCACCAGACAGCTGAAACTACTAACATGAAATATATCCTTTCTTTCTTTCATGTACAAAAAAACATAATTAAAAAAAATTTAAATTGACAAAAATATGTACACAATTTAATTGCAATTAATAATAATTGAGCATCTGTTACAAAAAACAAAGTATAGCAACAAACTGAATATTGTATATATAAATTTATATAAACACATTACATTTTTTCAACAGCAACTTTTGCCAAAATTTTGTAAGGTTATAATTTGTATTTACCATTGGCAATTCAATTTATTTATGTGATATGTCTTTTACAACTTTTCTTTCAAGCGTACTTATGCATGCTGCAATCAAATAACTTTAAAAAATAAAATACAGTGGACATATTTGTTTTAAAAAAATATACGTAGTACACGAGAGGTAAAGGTGAGGAATAGAAGGGCTAACAGTTTTTGTTTATTACACTTTTGCTATTACTGTTTTTTTGTGGGTCTCTTAACACTAAAGTGTTTTTATATTATTATTATTTTAGATAAATATTCTACAACTGAGATTTCCCTCAAAATATCCTGAAGAGACCAGTTTGAGGGTTAAGATGTAGTATTTTAATTTTTATGAGGTGAAGGATAATTTTTTCCTGTGGATTTTGTTGTCCTTGACTATTAGTAAAGCACACACACACACTTACACACACACACACACACACACACACACACACACACACACACACACACACACATATATATATATATATATATATATATATATATATATATAATGAACTTTCTGGACTAGGAGACTGACAGACTTACCTTGGTAAGAGTCCACTCTGTAGTCTTGAAATAGAAACACATAAAAGCACTTAAACAATGATATATTTCAACCACACAGTGGTCTTTGTCAATCGAAGAGAAAACACAAAAAGAAATATGAATGAATGAAATAAAATAATTGTAATCACAATTAGTGATTACAATTATTTTATTTTATTTTATTTCAATTTATTTTATTTTATTTTATTTCATTCTCTCATATTTCTTTTTGTGTTTTCTCTTCGATTGACAAAGACCACTATGTGGTTGAAATATATCATTGTTTAAGTGCTTTTATGTGTTTCTATTTCAAGACTACAGAGTGGACTCTTACCAAGGTAAGTCTGTCAGTCTCCTAGTCCAAAAAATTCTAAATAATCTTTACCAACCAATACTAACCTAAATATATATATATATATATATATATATATATATATATATATATATATATATATATATATATATAGTAATACCCCGTACTTGCCCGATAGGTGGGACCGAGCGATAATCATGTAAGTCACGCAGATGCATAAATGATCTTCTTTTGTACAAGCTTTAAATGTTTTGATGATTCCCTGATCCATTGGTTGAAGCAAACGAGTTGTGTTTGGTGGCAAAAATATTACTATCATGCTTGTTTCAAAATTAGTTAAAGTAGTAGGATGATGGCCAGGTGCATTGTCAGTTATTACGAATTGCTTTAAAATGAATTCGTTTAGACAGACAATAATGTTATGAAATGATGACCAAACCAGTCCTCAAAAAGGGAGGCTGTCACCAAAAACTTTCGATTTGATTTCTAAATCGGGGATAAGCTAGCTTTAGAAATATTTTTTAATGCCCTTGGAGTGATAAACTATGAGAGGTTGCAACTTACAGTTACCAGCTGTATTTTCACCAACCATCACTGTCAATCGGTCTTTGGAGACCTTAAAACCTGGAAATATTTTCTTTTTATGGGCTATAAACGTTATTTTAGGGATTTTTTCTAGAACAGGCTAGTTTCTGCGTAACCTGGACAGCATGATTTAAAAGCGCATAACTTGGGAATCGCGTAAGACAGGGTAGCATAATTCTATTATTACTGTATATATATATATATATATATATATATATATATATATATATATATATATATATATGTGTGTGTGTGTGTGTGTGTGTATGTGTGTTAAAAAAGTAAAATTAAAACAACTTATAATTAATGTAAATTTGTTAAAAACTTACCTTACTGAATATTACATTTTTGAGCATACTAAGAAATTTCAAACAGTGTCTGAAACACTAATACAGCTGTTCTTGAAAACATATCTGAAGTTTTTTTAAAATTCATGTAAATGAATTTATAAGCTCTACAAATTTTAATTTTACTAAGTATAAATATAACAATTTTTTAATGGGATTTAAATATCTTTTGGGGTTTGAAATGAGAAAACTATGAATTGTTGGTTATTTTCTCATTAATTTAAAATTAGTTTTACATTTAAAATACAATAAATAGTTAAAAATAACAGACTGAATCTTTTAGTTTTTGTTTACACATTGTTGAAGTTGTGTAACTATGTTGACGGCCATTTATATTGATGTTTTTGGAAAGTGCTAATTAAATTATATTAGGGATGGAAGTTGTGAAATTTAACTATTTGCTTTCAGGCAAAGCTACAAGATAAATGACCTACTTCTATGTTTATATTATTAATGTTTTCTAATTAAGTAGGTTAATCTAAAAATTCCAAGGGGTCAAAACTGTTAATCACATTTATTTGTCAGTCATTCGCAAAGTGTATAAAAGTGTGTGAATTTATACTTTACTGTAGGTTTAGTTTTTTTGACCCTAAGGTTCAAAGATTCTTCAAAGAAAATCGTTTATAAAAATGCAGCAAATTTTTATTGTTAGCATAACCAGTCCCCCACAAGAGAACAAAAATTCTTGTATAGAAAATTATCTCCAACCAAATGTAACCTCACTGTTACATTTTGAATATTGTTTTTTTTATACTAAAGGGGTTGTTGAAAAAGTTTAAAGAGTGTATAGAGAAAATCTGGTGAGCAAAAATTTTAAATAATAAGTAGAACACCAGAGATCAATTTGATAAACTGATCAATGTGAGAGATGTGGTATATGTGTGGCTGATGCCTGAGACAGTATAAAATTAACACCCTAAAACAAAAACAATACTTGCTTTGGTTCTAAAGGAAATCAGAAAGCAAATATTTGTTGCAAGTGGCTTGCAATAATCTTCTACATATTTTCGAAGAATAAATGTTCATTCAGATGTTGAAATAGAAGATTTTAGTCAACAAACAAAGATATAGCAGCGGATCATAAATAAATTGTTGCAGTAAAACCAAATACTTCACACACAGATGCTATTTATTAGCATACCTAATCAGAGACACCCATAATAGGATCACTTAAACAATAATGTAGCAGGAATGTCAGTCTTACATCATTCCACCTAAATGTTTCATCATATGCCCTAATTATTTACTGACTGATCGATGGACTGCAGAAGCCTGAATAAAGCTACATGTTTGAAATTTAGAGGGACTTTTGCTTTACCGTATTATCTAAGAGCATACTGTGAAAGGATTTTTTTAAATTTCGATTTTAAAGGGGAGTAATTACAAAGTATCTAGGAAATTTTACACCTCAAATTATGGTGCCTGAAAATTAACAAATCAACAGATACATTATCAGCTTTAAAATTGTGTAGGTGAACCTGCAACTGGCTAGTATAAATACACACACAAAGGTCTAAATTGTAATTAATGCACATACAGATGAATTTAATGCACAGTCATTGAGTTATCTATAGTAATTGTAGGAGAACTGTTTCTGCAAAGAGATATCATTACTTGCGATTAAAAAAATAATGACACAAACCTGAATCACTCAACTAAACTTCAATATGATCAAACTTATGAAAGAGTATTAGGGTACTTGGATAACATAGTGATTTGACAAAAACATCTGAGCCACAGATATATTTTTCTACTGAAAGGTTGACAGGTGAAGCTTTTTTAGGGGAGAAAAAACATTTTTAAAAAAAGTAACTAACATGACCCATGTGACCAATTTTTGTAAAAAATGAACACTTAAAATAATGTATAGGCATATATCATATCAATTTAAAAACTAATACCTTATTTACTAATATGTTATTAGACAAAAATTAAACATTAAAATCATGAAAACATAAAATTTCAATTAATGGGCTTTGTGTTCTAAACGAGAGACTTCATTTTCTACTTAATAAAATACAGGCAAAGGCATTATGGAGGGATACTAGGATGCTTGAAATGTTTTCCGAAATGTAAATCAATTTACTTTCAATAAAAATGGGACAATTTTGAATTTTTCAATATTGAGTTTTCTCGACATTCCTTTTTACTAATATTGCGGCTATGCTACAATTTGTGTTAAACAATGTGTACAATGTGTTAAAACAGTATGAATGAAAATTATGAGATGTTTTCTTATTTTGAATCACAATAATATGTACACCTCTGAGCTTCTAATTGTTCTAGGTTTCTAATGTTCCTACATAAGAATAGATTATAGGATTTTAATTAACATAACGGCTTGAAAGGTTGAGTTTTTTTTATAAAGAAACTTTAAAGTTGTTTTTTACAATAGGATATCTTAGAGCTGGAACAGATTTTGTAATTAGGAGCAAGAATTTGTTGAGGTAAAATTACAAATTCCTAGAAAAATAAATTGTTTTACCAAAAAAAACATTTAACAATTAATTTTCAGACAAATAAAAATATAATTAGTAGATTTTATGAGCGTATAAATATGATTGCAGCATTTTTACTACTTAAGATAAAAGCTAAATGAACTAACCTAATCAAGATTGGAAATAAAATTTGTAAGAAATATAAAATTAAAAATATAGATAGTTGTATTTAGTATGATTAATACTATCAATACAGTAATAATAACCATAATTAATTATTTATCAAAAAAAGGTAAAAATCTATTCTAAATTTCATTTAAATAATTTTTAATGGTCTATCCTCTATCCTTAACTTTACTTGAACAGTCTATTACAGTACTAGAAGTCACTCTTTCAAAATTCAATATCTTATAATATTTAATAAAAGTGAATAATTTCTACAAGCAATTATACTATGTAAAATTGAAATATTAATTTTGGTTTGTCATTTTTGCGCATACTCTTTGTGTGAAGTTATCCATTTAATATTGCATTAGTGTTCAATTAGTTCAAACACTAATCAAGTACTAAATATTTTATAAAATTATTTAAAAAGAAGTATTCCTTTGTTCCTCAACAATTATAATTAACAAGTTTGTATTTACACCTAGATATATGCATCATTTTTAAATGTAGGTTTTGGAATAATATTTATTAGTTTTATAAAAAACCCAAGATTTAAAAATATTTAGAATTTTAACAATGAAAGGTAAATGTTGTTATAAAACAGTAAACTTTAAAGTTTATGACGATTACACAACCAAATAATTATCTCATTAACCTAAATATATTTAAAAAATGTGTATCCTATGAGCATAAATATTGTTTCTATATTAAAGGTCTCTGAATTGAACCTAGAAGCATGCAATACATTAGCGTATTATAATTATCTCTGGTAATTAGGACTTGACAATGATGAGAAAAAGAATTTTGAGACAATCTTAAAATATTGAATGATAAGAAGAAAAAAAGTACACAAGAATTATCTTCTGAACACTTTTATGTGAAGAGTGTAAAACATAGTGTTAAATCAATATATTTAAAAACCATTGCTTATAAACTGTCAGTATTTACCAAAAACAAAAAAATAAAAAAACCCTTGACCATATATTGACATGTTACACTTGCCTATAGTAGTACTTGCTTTTTGATTCTTGAGGACGACAATTTCGAAAGATGTATCTCATAGTCAACTCATACTGTAACTGACCTCTTTATTGTGTTAGATCAGGAGGTTAAGGAGGGGCTAAGATACAAATATTAGGCGATTCACAAAATTTTTTTAAAAGATATTTGGGGGTGTAAGTATTTAAAACATATCTATGATTTATAATTTAATTGATTGTTAAGTATGTGTATTGGTGTAGCTCAATTGTGTGTGTATCATACGGTTTAATTGTGTGGTATTGGTTATTTTTGTTTTGTTTTTGTATAATTTGTAGCTTTGATGTTGTATTTGCATAGTTGTGGTTTGTAGATATGAGGTGTACATCTCACTAAACAGCTGTCCTCAATAATAAAAAAACTAGGTAAGTGCTACTATAGGCAAGTGTAACTTATCAATAATGTTCAAGTGTTTTCGTGTAAAATAGTAGATTAAGAAAGATAGTATCAAATAATATCTAAACAAGTTTTTATTCTTCTTACAAAAAGTTGTAATTTTGTACTGTTAAATTGTATTAATCACAATTTCTTGAAAGCAATTTTCTCATATATTTTGTATTAAAAGCAACCATCTTTGGAAATTTTAAAGATTTTTGTAAGACTAGTTATTGGGAATAGTGAGTAGACATCTATTTATATGAGGTCTAATTCCATTTTCTTAGAAGTTTTTGCTAATATTCACCTACTTATAATAATCTTAACCTGCCCCATATAATAACAGGCTTCACACACATAAACATTTTGGATTTAATACAGTTATGACTTACAAATGCAGTTCACAGTATCTAAATTTAACTGAACAATCATTTATATATATGGCATTTGAATAATATATAAAGTCTTCTGTGTGAAATAATAATAAGTTCATTATTAATTTTTTTATTTACTTTGTACAATGATCATGTAGAGAAGATAGATTTGGCAAGTACATGTATATTCAAACCAAAATAATAAATTCATTTAATAATAAGAAAAAAAATAGATTATTCTCACACTTGTTTTTGTTTGTTTTAGATACACATTTATAGAAACAATTCAGAATGGGCTAAGCTCAGGTAGTTAATATATTTATCATGAAGATATCGTACTTGATTAAACGCATAAACTTATCATGTAGATCTATCATGATTAGTTCAATGTATTGTTCAATGATATGACACATTACTATATAATTTAATAAATAGTTCTTGTATTTGAATATGCTCAATTGTTTTGCTATATATATATATATATATATTTATAGATTTTGATAGATAATTATTTTTCCTGAAGATGCTTATACTGTTTTATCGGCGAAAAGCGTTGAATAATATATGTATTAAAAGTATTCTTGTTTTTGAAATATTTTAAATTCATTAACTATATTACAAGAAAACATATCACCATATTTAATTTATATATATATATATATATATATATATATATATATATATATATATATACTCAAAACAATTTTATGCTCCACATGTAACATATTTATATATGTTGGATTGTATTTATATAATTATGTTGGATTAGAAATACACAAATCTTTTGTTGTGTTGTTTATTACTGTACTTTGATTGATGATGGGTAAAACTTATAAAGGTTTGTGTTAATCTTCCTCTAAGTGTGTAACGCATGTTTTATTGTGGTTCTATATTTTCAATGTCAGAGATATGTTCATTGCATCAAGTAACAAAGTTTCTGTTGCTTCATTATGTGTAGAAGATGGGACAATTTTTACATGTAATTTTGTACACTATTGTCATGTTGTCACTTCCTAGCTGTTTTTCTACTGCCTTGTATTTAACATTTAAGTTTTCAGAAGGTGAGCAAAATGGGGACCTTGATTTAAATCTATATATTAATTAGTAGAATATGTTTACAAACCCATATTAATCAATATAATACCATACTATAATCATTAATAAATACCCACACACACAAAATGCAATAAACAGGTGGTTTTCTGATATAAACTGGTATGGGCCCCTTCCATATTTTTGTCACTGATCTTCATGTAATTCATGATATAGAAAATACAAGTAATGTACTAGTGAATCTGAAAATCTAAACGTTTATAAAATGGTACATGAGGCTAATTAATGATTGTGTAATGTCACAGAACACGCCAATAACCTCAGACAGAAGACCCTGAGAGTGTACAATATAGCTACCATTTTTCCTAAATATTTTCTAGGCGCGCAAAGGTCTCTATTCCTTCCCCCATCAACCAGCTCTTCTCCAAAATAACACATTCAAAGTCAAACTATGCCACAAATATACTACACTGTTACAACAGACAAAAATATTTTAGAAAATTATTTAAATTATAAATATGATGGATTAATATACAAAAAAGATCAAGATGAACAATTGAGTAATAAGTACAAGGTAATTACTTTTAAATATTACTTTTTAACAATCTAAGAATTGAAATTTTTTGAAAAAAATTTAAATTCAGTGATGCATATTTCTAGACCTTACACAGTAAACAAGATATATTTAAATGTATAAACAAAAACTCATAAGTAAAAAATGTTGAAAGTGCATTATGATTACATTTTATCAAAAAACCAAGTGGCTGTGTATATAAATTTTAAAATGCTACTAGAAGTGTACAAAATATAACAAGTGAACATTTAGATTTTATTATTTTAAAATCACCGTAACATACTATTTTAAGTCTTTTCTATTTTTTTTTTGCTAAATTATTGCTTCTTAAATTAAATACAATTTTCAGTCACAAACTGATTGCAGAATAATTACAATTTAATAAGCTTACCAAATTCTTTGGCAAAATATTTATATTACAAAGTGTTAAATCCAATTGCAACTCGCAAGATAACCTATCACTCTCAGTCAATTGTATTGACATGGGAACACTCTATATTATATATTGCTCTAGTTAAATAAATAAATAGTTATCTAAACAATTAGTGTCTTTTTAGACATTAAGACAATTTTACAATTTGTACATATGAGACAATACAACAGCAAATAAAGTTTCTAAAACCAACAGTTATACTTTAAAAATATTTTATATAAAACTAATTTACAGAAGGTAACATAGGCTTCATCACTTGTGATAACATTTAATTATATGAAGTAAATTTCAGTAGGTTATAATGAATATGTATATAGGTTGGGTTTTATTAAAATTGCTCCCATCAGTATATATATATTTATATATTTATGTATATATAAAAACAGAAAAACAAATTGCTGCTTAAAACTACATAATTTAGCTCTAATAGTAACAAAGGGAATTTTTTTTGTACATTTGAGCTTTTATTTACAAATATATCATGTATGCCTTTCCTGAAGATTTTGAAATTTAACTACTGTACTATCAAACATTTTATATTACAACTTGTCTTTTTAAAGTATTACTTTTGTTAAAAAAATACTTTGAAAACATTTAAAGTTTTATATGAAGCATAATATAAGAATGTAAATCGTGATATACCCAAATATTTACTTTCAAGGATATGAGTATCTTAAAATATATTAATATGGTGCTCTGTTTTAAAAAAATTAAAATTATTTTTTCAAAATAAGTTGTAAATGAAAGTATATTCTAAATTTAAAATGTTTTAATAATAAATTAGAATTACCTAGTGGTTTTACTTTGATTGACTTTTAATTTAGGTGTCCCAATTTAATATGCTAATCATAATTTTATTAAAAAAGAATATGATAAAAAATATTAAAATTTCAAAGGTTTGATAATTTTTAAATAAAAAAACCAATATATATTATTTTGTAGAAATAAAACAACTGGTTTGTGAGTCAAGAATTGTCATTTGTTAATTTAGAGGCGACATTTTGATAATATATTGGTTACCATTTTCAGGCCTTTGTTGTTGTACAAACATCTGGAAATCATTTCATACCGAATAATGTTAACAAATTTAATCTAAATAAGAAAAATTTTACTATAAAAGATTAATAGTGTAGTTATTATTATTTTAATAAAACAACTTTACAAAACACTACTCTCAAGAAACCTGTAACGAGGAATATAGAATTGTAACTCCTTTTAACATTTTGTTTAACTACACCATTACTTTTTTTAAAATAAAATTTCTCTTGCGAAGATTACATCTGTTAAACTAATTCAGTATGAAAGGATCTCCAGATGTTTACAGGACAACAAAGCCCTGAAGATTGTTACAAATATGTTATTTAAAACGCCACCACTAAATAAATAAATGATAATGCTTGACTCGCAAACAAGTAGTCTTATTTCTGCAACATTCAAACATAGCAAGTGTAATATTAAGATCTACTATTATAGTTATAACTGCCCAGAATGGTTTACTTTCAAGTTCTATTTTGTATTTTGAGTCTTCGTGTAATATCAAATCTGTTTTGTTAATTTGTAAGACAATGCATGCTTTGGAAGTGGGTTATATTTGTAATATAAGAACAAATGTGTATTTAATTTAGGATATTTTTGAAATCTGAGAACGGAGACTACAACTATAGAGTATTGTAATTGTATTATTGTTATCTATCAACAAGTAAACTTCAAAACATCACATCAATATTAATATCATTTCATTTATATTCATGTAGAAAAAAATTAATTAAATTTTCAAAGTTCACAAAAGAGTAAAATAAAAAAAAAAAACATATCCACTAGTGTTATTCTTGCAACTATAAGAACAAAATGACAATGAATTTTAAAATCATGTTGTAGCTAGTTATTTTATGACTCCACTGGCTAACTACAAGCATTTTTTGTGGATTATAAGAGTTAAGAGTAAAGAAAATCTAAAAATACTTGTAAAAGGCAAACATTTTTGCCTTGTAAAAAACAATCATGGCCCTAATACAAGGAGTAAAAAGTGTTTTTTAAAATTATATTTGTATTTTAAATAATGGTATTTAATTTGTATTTTTAATGATGCATGTACTGTGAAATACTGGCTTATAAGGGCAATGCAGATATTAGTAAACAAAATTGGATGAATATTCTTAGTCACACCTTACAGTTTTGAAATATTGTTATTCCTGAAACTCAAGATCATTTAAATGAAAATATTATTGTAAAAGATGTGTAGAAATAAATGGAACAGCACATTTGTTATAATATAGATAATTTTTAATTATATCTTTTCACTTACTTTGAAACTGCTTTTCTCAAGGTACTTGTTGAAAATAAACTTGATTGAGATTATTTACACAGCTTTAAATGTTATAAATTACTCACTGTACTGACATTAAATGAGTATGTGTGTAACAAAATTTTCGTTACCTACGTTACAAAAAAGTATTTATTTGCATAAAATGATAAACATTCTTGTTAATTGTTTAGTATACATACTGTTTTTTGTAATTAACATAACTAAAGATTAGAAAGTAAAATACTTTTTCAAGCTTTAGCTGCTGTAGCTATTCTCAGTTTCAAAATGCATAAGCTCCTGCATTGGTTGTATATTGTCAAAATATGTAATCAATATGTGTGTAGTTTATGGTTTATAATCTAGTAGTAAGCATTAAGTATAACAAATAGTCAAAATTTGCATTTTGTTTTTACTAGATGTTTATATATCTTTTTTCAAACTACATTGAATGAGCTAAAAGCTATACCTATTTTAAAATGATATATTATTTATGGAAATGAAATTCACAATATTTTGTACTCAGACATTCTTGTCTTAAAAATATATAAAGTATGTAAATAATAATATTTAAACAACTAATTACAATCTATAATATTCTATTTGCTAGTGTCATTTATGTCACATGTGCTTTCACATCACAACTAAAATCATTTAATATAAGATAAATTAATTATGGTCAAATTTTCACAGGGTTCGTAATTAAACCTGTGCCAAAATATTGAAAGATATTTTGGAGAATCAAATGTATTACAATTAAAACTAACTAAAATTACATTTTTTACATATAATGTCTTAATTGTTTGTATTGCCTTTATACACAGGAAACCTTCATATTGAATGAACTGGTTGATTAGTTGTAACTTGTTCTAAAAACTTTGAAAATCAAACAACATTTATTAAAACTTAAAATGTGTATATATTAAAAAAAGTAAATTGAACTTTTTATGGTTGGAAGTTTGTAGGAGCTTATTATTTATTTGTTTTAAATAATATTTACTCCAAACATTTGACAATATTGCTCATAGAATTAGGCATTAGTAAATTAAACTTAAATACTGAATTATTTAAATGAAAAAAATAAAATACCTATATAACAGTAATGTTAATTAGATGAGAAGAGTTTCATTTTATGATAATTGTATATGGAATATACAGTAAATTAAATGTTTTGTTGTTTTTGAGTAGTTTTGAATTTAGTTTTAAAGGATATCCTTGAAGATTATCCTTTATATAATTCGGCTTCTCTTATTTACAATAGTTTGGGCAAACCGATTGCAAAAATACATTTGTAATTTCTCTGGTGCCTACTTAATTTAAATATTAGCAAATTTTGTTTGTTTAATATTTAAACTATTACACAATTCAACGTTTAGTAATTGCACAGTTAGAAGTAGCTTATTGTATATATATAATTTTCTAAATACAAACATATGTAGTTTTTACATTTAAGGAATTTTTGACAATACTTGAAGGACTCTGTGAGCAAAATTATAAAAAAACAACACTTTTTAAATAATGTGAATTCCATCATATAGTTAATCAAATTAAAATAAAGTTATAATTAGACAACTATTGTAGTTTACTGCTATAGAAATTCTCTGGATCTTCTTGGATAAGGCCTCTTTACTGTTTCATCATCAATTCTTGCAGGAGCAGACTGTGAGGTGGGTGGAGGTTGAGGTGGTGGAGAACTAGACGAGGGTTCTGGTTCAGGATCAGAGGTTCGGGAAGCTGGTGCAGCTGGAGCAGTGGGTTTGGTTCTAGATTTTGATCGTCTTTTCCGTAATATAATGCTCCCCATTTCCCCTGAACTCTGTGGACGGGATTTTGCACCTCCTTCTGCTCCTGATTCTGGGCCTTGTGAAGCTGACGAAGGACTCCCAGAACCGAGACGTGAAAGAACTTCTGTTAATAACTCTTCCATTCTTGACACTTTTTGGTTCAACCTCTGAACTTCTAACTTCACATCCACTTTAAAATCCATAATGTTTGAAATAATTTCTTTGTATTCGGCGGGAGTTCCAGTTGGGGGCGGTCTAAACATTTCATTTAATTTTTGATCACTACTTCGAATAATTCCACTGTCATAAGAGTCAAACTTACGAAGGTTAGTTACTCTGCTTTGTCTGTCTTCCAATTCTACAATCTCTTCGATTGTATCTTGTCGCGTAACCTGAGGAGGTGCTAAACCACCTGCCGTAACTTTTTGAAGTTTAGGGAACACTTTATTGCCAGAACCACCAGAAGAACCGTTACTGATACCTGATCCTGACGATTTTGCCGGAGATTCACGAACTGAAACTGCTTGGGAACTGAACCCAGGTGTTTCACTTCCTGAATCTAAACTTGAACCGAGAAGTTTCCCCCATTTACTTGCACGAATTGTAGTTGGTCGTGTACTTTTCCCCTGTATTGCGAGTGCCGAAGAGCTACTACCACTTACATCATCTCTTTCTGCAACACTACATAGTTTTGCTGCTGTTATCGAAGGGCGTTTTGTGTCACTAGTACCACCATCACTTGTTGAGTCACCACTTTTTTCACCTTTTTCAATATCTTGACCAGTTGGACTTTGGCACTGAGATGTTTGAGCCTGCAAAGCAGCTCTGTCTCGTCGAAATTTGGAAAATATTTTTCTGACTAGATGGTCTTGATTCTGATCAAGCTGAGGTTCATTTTTACGTCTTTCTGCAAGTTCCTTTTCACGTCTTACATCGGCTACTTTACGAAATATTAGCTGAAAATATAGAAAAAGTTATGTTTATATGTAGTATTTGTATTTATATCTATTGTTGTTATATTAATATAACACTAGTATAAGTGGTAATTTAGGAAACATTTGTTATATTTTTAAAATTAGAAGGGTGAATATTTTTATTTTAAATCTAAGATAAAACACATTTTCTATCTCAAGGCCTTAAGGCTGCTATAATGTCATCATATACGTTTCAATTGGTGGTGGTAAATGTTTCTGTTATCACTTTAGAATATAGTGTATTTTAACATATAATAAGATGGAGTACTGAAGCTTTAAAAAATATAAATTTGAGAAGGATAGCCAAAGACCAAGTGCCCAGTTATGTGAAATTCATGTAGGATTAATTTATATTTTAATGTACTGAAAAAATACAATTTATTGGTATAATGCAAAATTTCAATTAAATTAAACAAATATTGCCTTACATTTATAAAGGAGATAGTTAATATTGTGTAACCTCCCCCAACATATATAAGATGAAGCTTTTTTAAAGTTTAAAGGAAAAACACTAAACAGGAAGTACAGATAGTTTATACAACTTCAAACATATAAATAAATTTATGCTCATAATATTCCATATTTTTGAATACGGAAGAGAAAATGAATAAAATTTGTTTTCAATAAATTTTCTTAATTTAATAGTTTCCAGCTCTATTCGGCCTGAATCTTAGAACAAAATTAAAATATTTCTGGGTAATTTATGAGAAAAAAAATAAAAGCATAACTTTAAAGAAATCATTTGCTGGTTCTTTATTGGTATAAAAAAGACTCTTTATTTTAATATGAATGTAGTAAAACCGAATGAAAAAATCCATTACTTCCGATTTTAAAAGATATTTTACTTGTTTAACTATTTGTTTCAGCTATTTAATTTATCAATCATTTTCAAACTTTGTTGCTTATATAAATGTGTAATATTCATGTATTATTTTTATTACCAGTTTCCTTTCAACGTCATTTCTACATGATCTGTGTCGTAAACTTGGCAGCACTCCACAGAAAGTGAGCAAATTTGATAAATAATGGATTACACCTTGTTGGCTGATGCCATGAATGTGACAAGGCATTCGTATATTGTCATACAAAAGAAGTTTATTTAAATAGTTTATTAAATTATATATTTCTTAAATTTTAGTTTATATTCTTATTAGATACTCATAATGAATTTATTCTAATGATTAAATATACAAATATTATTTTTCATAGTGAAACAAATTTAAAAAAAGTCAGTTATAACCAAATATTATAATTCAGTACTTATTATATTTAGACAAATAAAAACAACCAGTTGTAGAATATGTTGCTTTAAAAAAAAATGTACTACTTTAAATGGTGAAAAAACTAAGTAAAATTTGCTAATAAAAATATTTGAAAATAACTGAGTTTTGCTGTTATGAATTGTATTACTACTAATTTTTAAAAATATAGTAGTAGAGTAATAGTAATAGAGTTTGCACTCTATTTACATTTTTAAATGTTTAGTTATGTTAAAATAAAAGGTGGTGAAAAGTAAAAAAAAAATATTGTTTGCTTGTCAATACTCATCAGTAAAATATACTGGGATTCAATTTAAGTATTTTTCATGATAAAATTCTAAACAATAATCCTATAAATATATTAAAAATAGACAAAACTTAAACATTGTTTTTGAAAAAGTTTTGTTTTTTTATAGAGGCTTAGAGTTTTAAAACTAAAGTCACAAAATGTGAATATTAAAATAATTTATTAAACAAAACAATCTTACCCTATGTCGTAAATTGTAAGTGAGAATCAAATTTCTTGCAAAGGAGTTTGCAAAAGCTTGGTAAAAGTCAAGAACTTCTAACAACTTGTCGCGCTTAATTGTGTGCAAGTCACAATAAGTCAAAGCTCTAACATTAGCTGCAGATTGGCCAACTGCATTATCCTTCCAGAAGGAATCACCAAACACGTCTCCTTTGCCTGGAAATGTTGGGGTAGGTTTAGTTTACATTTATGACACGAAAAAACCTGTTACAATAATTCTAAGTATTTTCACAAATTTATCGAAATACCTTGGCTTTACATTTCAGTAAATATCGTACAAGTAATTGTGTGTTGAGAGTTATAAATTAATGTGAAGTATTCAAGATCGACGGATTATTACGCTTGTGTAGGTATTTTAGTACTATGTAGCCTATAGCTCGTATCGGTCACTCGTAAGGTGTTTCGCGATCGATCGATAGAAAACCTGTACCAGCCTTATTGAAAACATTGGTTTTTGTAATGCCAGTTGCATTAAAGGCCAGCTAATAGAAATTGCAGGCTTGGCGGTCTTTTAGAAAAGGGATATAAGTAAATTTTTCAAACCTTAATGTAAATGATCTGGTTAATATGACAAATCAATAAAATAATACTTATAGCGGCCCTTCGGCCTTGCCAAATCTACACTAATTGAATAAGAATACTATATAGGGGAAGCTATAAAATTAGAGAAACAATAACAGTCGCTGTAAATATTTTGAATTTAAAAAACCAAGAAATTTGCATGATCGCATGCAACATACAAGGAAGCACGCGCGTGCAGACATCCTCACGAGCACACATATACTCATGAACGCGCGCACATGCATTTTGGAAAAGATTTATTGGATTTAAATACTATTATTTAAAATCCAACCTAGTATTTAGGTACGGACCCTACTTTCAATCCACTTCCTATCCACTATTGGTGAAATCATTTTCACGGTAGTAGTTTATTTTCTTTTCAAGATAACGGCGCTTTTTCTCTCAGCCCAATCTTGCGGGTTTTTAATGCCTTATTATCAGTTAATATAAACTATTACGTTTGCTTTATTTTTGTAATAACCTCAATCTATTCCTTTATAGTTTTATTTGTAATAATTAGTGTTGATAAATTCTACTTTTACTCAATTGTTCATTTTAATTTGATTAATTATTTGGTTTGTCAGTTTTTTGTTATAAATGTCTGTAAGGTTGTAATGTTGTTATTAAATCAACATATTTTCGAATATTTGTTTTTTACAAACGTTGCCTCTATTTAAATTTAAAATGTTTAATTTATCTAATTTTCTTCATCCCTAAATGCTACATTTTTAAAAACTGAGATTTAAAGGAAATGCAATGCTAATGAAGGAGCTGACCGCAAAATATTGTTTGCAGTTTTTGTGTTTTACATCTTAAGGTTTTTTAAAATTAATATGTTTTTATAAATTGGCAAAAAACCATTACTTACTGATATTTTTCAGCAGCGTGTTTCGGACTATGTCAGTGCATTGTTTAAAGCCATGAGTCACGGACAAGACAAGGGACTTATCTAGTGTGAAACACGTCTGGTGAATAATATCAGTAACTAGTGTTTTTTTCCAAGTGCTACCAATAGTAGTAAAACAATTGTATCAACCTGTCACATTGGTGAAGCACCTTGCAAGTTTAGTGTAACAAATCCAAGGTATTTAATAGTTTTTTCAATTCCTTCTATTAGTTCTCTATCTCCCTATATATTTTGTTCAAATATTCAATCGTTAATCAAATACCTTTTTATTTATCCATTCAAGTTCAAATACATTTTTTAAAACTTGTAGGGGATGACACTTGATATTAATATAGTGTTTTCAAATAATAATGCATTAATTAAATTTAATTAATTAATTTTAGTTTTATATAGGAGAAACAGTTTTCACAAAGGAGGCAAGGTATGTTGTATCGACAATGGAATATAGTTGTATCGACCCATATGGATTAAAATAAGTGATGACATATGATTTCATAAAGCAGCTGATTTTATGTTTTAGGTTATGTGGTTGAACAGCTGTTTTAACGCATAGGCTATGTTACGTTATTTATATTAATTATAAATATTAATAAATAGTAAACAAAACAAAGTTTTTTTTGTGTTGACCTAAGTAGGAATTGACTTTAAAAGACTTTTGTTTAAATTACTTGTTTCTGTCCTAGTTGGTAATCCTTGAGTCTCTTTTTCTGCAGTTATCAATGATAACATTATGAAAAATGATTGTAAAACATTTCTGTGGAGGATAATTATAAGAATTATTTGAAAACATGTTGTCATTGTAGAATGAAATATGTTAATTAGATATGCGTAAATATTGTAAACTCACCTAGAATAGCTACAACCTCGTCGTCTTGAATAACCTCAAGCGAGCCGGTCACTATAAAGCACAGCGAATCTATAGATTCTCCTGTGTGATAAAGCAGATCGCCCGGAGCCGAATGGCTCATTGTAAAGTGCATGGCCAAGGCTCGTAAACACCCGTCACTGGCAAGACGAAATGCTGGGTGCTCGTTGAACACTTTGCGATTCAAGTGGACACAGATATCAGCTTTCATGTCTTTTGGACAATAGTTTAGTACCTGGTGGAAATAGATTGCGTGGATTAATATGTTCCGAATAAGTCACTAAATGTGCATTACAATGGTTCATAAGCTATGAAAACATAAATTAGCGTTTCATAGTAGTTAATTATTTATAAAAGATAAATAACATATTTTGAATTACATTTTAGTCATAATATTATCTTCTTAGTTTGAGACTCATACTAGAATTTTATAATATCTATACCTATATCTATCTATCTATAAATAGCTTGAAATTGAGAGCATGTAATTATTAGCTCTCGAAAGTCGACTCGTAAATATACCGACAAGTAAGGTTCTTGTTTAAATACATTAAAGTGTAAATGATCAGTGAATGCAAGAGAGCAGTGTTGGTAAGTTAAATATATGTAGGCTATATATATATATATATATATATATATATATATATATATATATATATATGTGTGTGTGCGCGCGCGTGTGTGTGTGTGTGTGTTTGTGTGTTTAAGCTGATTGTGTAGGTAAACAATAGATGTAGAGAACAGAGTCGAATATCCGGGTGTGGTGATAGGAAGTGATGAAAAGTAAAAAAAAAAACAACTGATAGAAGGTTAAATAATGATTAAAATAATTATTCTCAAAGTTTAACTTAGATCTATGGAGCAGAGGGACGAAGTATCAAAAAGGAATATAAAATATATTTAAACATTTTCTTGAAAAGCATTGTCACTTATGGATGAGAGTTGCGGCAAATCAAACTGTAAGGAAAATATTCTTGGCAGTGGAAATAACGTTTTTCAGAAAAATAAGAGAAAGAAAGGGAAAGAAACCAATATCTGAAGATAAAGACTTATGAAAGTCAAGAAAGGAAAAAGTTTAACAGAAGATTTTAATGTCAAGGAGAATAGTGATCATAGAGCAGATGATTTAAAGAGAAAATACGATTAAAGTAAAAACTAAGTAATGTATTTGAGGCCTACAGGATAATAGCAGTAAACAAATGAGGATTATGTTTATCAAAAGTAAACAAACATTAAACTGGAGAAAAAGATACCGAAATTTCCATATACCTGTAGAACGTTGTAATAAAGTAGGGTCCGATTTGTGAATTAAAAAAAATTAACTACGATAAAGTAAGCCCTGAAAAAAAGTTATTTATGTGAATCCTAGAGATAAAACTACTGAATACTTTTATATTATGTTATGACGAATGAAGGAAGAGGAAGCAAGTAGTGATATTAATTTAGATAAATAAAATCTGTATACCACAAAACTTTATCAATTGTACATTTAGAATGCACAGAAAATCATACCCAGTGGTAATTTTCAAAGCAAACTACATTTAATACAACATTTTTAGCAAATATATACACCAGTAACTATTTCGCCACGCCCCCTGTACATTGTACGATCAATCACGTTGCAGTAAACTCTCCCTCTACAACTAGGTCCAGTCACTTAAATTCCGTAGTGAAGAGTTACCGTTACACATTTATCAATTTTACCAATCTACAAATATATATATATGTGTGTGTATATATATATATATATATATATATATATATATATATATATTACAAAATATTGGTAAAATTGAAAAATGTGTAACGGTAATTCCTCACCACGGAGTAGAGAGAACCGACATAGTTGCGAAAAGGGATTTACTGCAACATGTAATTGGGCAATTTAAAGGGGGGCGTGGCGAAATAGTTACCGGTGTATATATTTCATGAAAATGTTGTTTTAAATGCAGTTTGTTTTGTAAATTACCTCTGAGGAGGATTGCTGTGCAATCGAAATAAAGAATGGTTTCTGTGCAGATAAGGTGTTAAATAATTGAAAAAGTCATTTGTGGTATAGAGGTTTTACTTATGCAAATTAAACTTTACGACATGGGTTGATTTATGTAGTGAAGTATTGATATTGTTCAAGAAGATGAAGGATACATTAGAAAGAATGAGGAACGGAAGAATAGAAGATGAAGTGCACAAGGTATGGAGAACACAAGGTATGGGACGATGGCATATGAAAATGAGTTATTCATGAAGATGCAAATTAGAGAAAGGTAAAGAGATATTTTGGTTTGTATGGAATAATACGTCCATGAACCGAAAACACAATGAAAATTTAAATATTGTTAGTTAGCTAACAACGTAATATAAAATTTTATTTATTATTATAAAGTAAAACATAATTTAAACAAAATATTCCTTCTTAGTTTATACTATACAATTTCTCCCTAAAACAGTTCCTCGATAATTCCTAGAATACACTGCTTTGATTCTATTAAACAACAAATTTATTTCATAAATTTCAGGCTGTGTGTGTGTATATATATATATATATATATATATATATATATATATATATATATATATATATATATATAGGCTTTATATATGTATGCTTTATATATATATATATATATATATATATATATATATATATTAAAACAACATAGGTTATTCAAATACAAGAATATTCAATAATTTATATCCAAAGCTTTTCGTTGGTTAACAGTACCAACATATTGAACCTATGTTCCGAATACCATATTAACAATACCAATTTGTATTTGAATAACCTATATTGTTTTAAATTATTAAACAAGAAAACGTATTTTATATCTATATCTATATATATATATATATATATATATATATATATATATATATATATATATATATATAAGCTATATTTTTTCAGGGCTTACTTTATCGTAATTAATTTTATTTTTAATTCACAAATCGGACCCTACTTCATTACAAAGTTCTACAGGTATATGGAAATTTCAGTATCTTTATATCGTATATATATATATATATATATATAAATATATATATATATATATATATAAATATATATATATATATATATATATATATATATATATATATATATATATATGTGTGTGTGTGTGTGTGTGTGTGTGTATATATAAAATGGCGATATGT
The DNA here is from genome assembly GCA_036971475.1 of Prosapia bicincta. NCBI lineage: Eukaryota > Metazoa > Arthropoda > Insecta > Hemiptera > Cercopidae > Prosapia > Prosapia bicincta. The sequence goes on from JBAIZL010000003.1 coordinate 21,778,162, forward strand.
TTTCAACAAGAATACTTTTAATACATATATTTTTCCTTTTATACATTATTACTTTTCATTCATACATTAAATATATATATTTTAAGAATAATATATGTATTAAAAGTATTCTTGTTTTTGAAATATTTTGAATTTATTATATATATATATATATATATATATATATATATATATATATATATATATATATATGCGTATCTGTAATTATTATTTAGCTCTCCAAGATCAATATCATAAAATTACCCATGAAACAAGTCACCCAAATCGTCGTTTCTTCTAAATTCTTTTCTTTTCTACGAACGCAATTGTTTTCCCAAAGTATTTTATATTATCTTGAAGAACGTAACCTGTCGTAGAACTGAATTTTCTCTATCAACGATTAAAATATTATTAGGTCGATTAAGGAGAACACTATTTTATGTAGTAACATTTTTATCTTGGAAATTATTTATGTCTTTCAAACAACAATAAACACAAATATTTGTATGTTACAGTGGAAGGTTAATTTAACAGTGAATAAAAATATGTTTTGTAGTCGTTAATTTTTGCTGAGATGAAAATTCATAATTTACAAGTTTTGCATTTTCTTGTACATTGTATACCTCGACTAAGTTATTTTAACATACAACTTGTTAATAGTGGTTTACATTCAAAAGTAAAAAAAATAAAATGTTTAAAAAAAAATGTTCAAGCAGTAAATTTTCTGTACAATTTCATAAAGAGCAATATTTTTTCTAAGGGAATTAATATCTAAGATAGCAAACAACATGCTTTTCTAAATGTTTCTATATCTAGTAAAGTGACTTTAATACGCTAATCTATGCTAAAGATTTTACATTTGTTGCAAAACATACCACACATGTTTAGGCATATTATTGCATTTACTATACAGTAAAGGTTAAAACTGCTCGTATTATTTAATATTACAAAAAAATTCTCTACCTTTTATTGATTATATGAAGTAATGAAACAAATATAAACTGATAAAAATAATGATATTCGAAAGATAAAAAATATAAACACTTTAAAGTGAAATTGAATATTGAAAATCATGTCTCTTTATTTTTGGGAAAAATGAAAGTGTTAGTTCCTTTTAAATGTTTTTCTTCAACACACTTCCAATATCAACCATGTAATAAAGTTTCGCCAATTGCCTACACAACGCCCCGTTTGATCTGTTTGAGTCTGCAGGGCATATGTAGCCTACGTGTTCGACCGAGTTTACACCTTCTGTACACACCGATTTTGTGCCACTGAACATTTACTATAAATACATATAAAATGGTTTAATATATATATAGAGAGAACTATTAACTTTAATTTTAAATATAAATAATCCAAAATGGAATTGAGCCAAATGTTGTTATAATAGTTTCACCCTAAACTAAGTAAGTTTCAGACATTAGTACTGAATTAAGTATATTCAATTTAATTACTGAGTTAGGAAACTACAGCACCTATATTATTAAATATAACCCTGAGTAAATTTTTTTAAAAATATTTCAAATAGTCATTTCTATTATAACTTATTTTTAAAAACATGACAAGTTTAAAACTTGTCTTTAAACCGGATTAAAAGTAATAAACTATTATAGTTTTAGATTAGGTATAGGCTATTATTTTCAAATGTAAGGATTTTGAAGATAAGCTGCAGAACAATTAGGATAGAGTTGTTAAAGAGAGAATGTGTTCAGAAGAGAATGAATTCTAAAAATATTCCAAACCAAACAGATACTTAGCTAGTAAGTTCACAGCAACAAACACTCCAAGATTTTAATCTAGAAGCTTTTTTTTACTAAAAACGCATTTTAATAGTCCTAAAAATATTTCCCTTATACTTACGATGATTGGAGGCGAATTTACAATAATTCTTTTATATGAAATACACGCTGGTATACACATTTCTCACAACAAAAATATTTTCACAGACTAAGATAATCTCACAGGCTAAGCTGTAACTTACGATATAATATTTTCTTTTCGTTAATAATTATTAATAGCTTGTAATTAAAGAACAAGCAACTAATGTAATAACATCTCAGCTGATATGCAAGGGGCTCTGAAATACTGAACGAAATTGTATAGTTACAGACAAGTTAAAACGATTACTATTATTTCATTTACAAATTAAATACATTAATTCTTTAACGCTGATACTCTACACTAAGACCTTTTCCTTCCTTTTGGAAAAAAATTGGTTTTTACTGTTTATAAAATACACACATTAATCTAAGGAAAAAAGGAAAATAAATTATGGTAATTAAGAAAATGTAAATCCATGAAAACCAATTAAAAATATTAAAGTAGTAAATTTACACTTTGAAACAATTTTTTCGTAACAATTAAATGTTTATATTACTGTAAAATAAATATAAGGTATCTAAGATGCTATAAATGAGAAGGAGGCGGGACAAGTGAGAGGGGCGGTACTAAGCCTGTCTAATGTGGGCGGAGCAGAAACAAATAATATAGACCACATCCTTCCTTGGTCGATCGGTACACAGTCAATTCTGGTTCATGGAGCACATAAGAAAATCATGAAGAAGAGAGAAGATGATACAGCTAGAAGAGGCTGTAAGTTGATATTTGCAAGGAAGTATAATATTTTTAAATAAGAAGTGTGAATGAAACCCTTTAGTAAACCTTCGTTTTTAATTAAAACTGTTTTAATCCAAGAGAAAATAAATTGTTAAGGACTGGACTCATATGTGTTGAACTGGAGAGACCTGCTATATTTATTATAACAGTGTCGCGGTCCAGACTCAATTCTAATTGTTGCTCTATAAACTATAGTGTGTGTGTGTGTGTGTGTGTGTGTGTGTGAGAGAGAGAGAAAATTTCGTAATATTTAACAGCTTTCTCTGGTTGGTTAAACTAAAATACTCATACAAAACTGTTAATAATACTATGTTAAAAACTGGTAGAAAAGAATTTGTAATTATTGCATTATACTTTAACTTTATTTTGTTACAATAGGTAAAGGAATATCTAAAAACAGAATATTTCGTCACATTTTGTTTTTGGAAAAGCAGAATGAAACTCATGCCTTCTAATAAATTTTAAGCTAAAAGATACTGGTCTAATTATTTGTGCAACTATAAAGAGAAATTGTGTAAACTAGTTTAAAATGTCTAAACATTTTCACAAATAATTATTACTACTAAAAGTGGAAAATAAATTAGGTTTAATAGAGTAAGCTCATTAAAAATCCAAGCTTATTATCGATTCACTTGTAAGCGATTTAAGAGTTCCTGCATTTTACTTTATTGCTAAACTTTAATGACGGATCGTGAAGATAATGAGTATATTACAGATTCGTTAATTATTATAACTTAGTATAGTTTAAATATTTGTGTATAAAACAGAAACTTTGTTAAAAGCTAAAGAGGTAGTGTACATATTTAATATTTACTAAATTATCTATATTAAAATATCGTATAACTTACTTGCAACTGAATTATATGTAATGATGCACTGATAAAAACAAATTTCAGCCAATGGAAGGAAGTTATAAAAAGTAGATGAAGAATGGTGAAGGATAAAGCAAAATCAGAAATGTCAGTGGAAAGAAATAGAAAACTTTGGGAAATGATTGGTTGACTTGCCTGACCTGATTTACCTTGTCGGTATCCAGTCCCTTAGTCATCGCCCAGGTGGAGACTACGTAATCCATGACTCGTTCGGACAGAGCTTTCGGAACTTCGTGCAGCTTCATGAACTCACGTACATTATTTAGCATGTCGTGGTATTTTGCCGTGGCCGAAGTCATTTGCTGGATGATCGTTGTGACGTGACCAAAAATTGTGGCATAAAGAAGCGCTATGGAAAAATTGCATTTGTTGAACACTTCTACTAAAATTGAACAAAGTTAAACACAGAAAACCTAAACTGCGTGTTAGAAATTTGCTGATTAGTTCATTTTTATGTTATTGGTATATATATATATATATATATATATATATATATATATATATATATATATATATATATATATATATATATATATATATATATAGTATATTTTGTAAGGAGGTATTATATACACATTCAGCCTTTTTTTAAGTGACTTATGTATACAGTCTGGTTTTATTTCTATCACAAATTTCAATACTAGGTAAGTGGGTACTTATGGATACAGGTATCCTTTATCTAATAAAAGATTTCCCTATTAAGTGTACTGTGTAAGGGGTACTTATATATTCAGACAGGCGTTTTTTTTTAATCACAGATTCCTCTATTAGTTGTACTATGTGAGTGAGTACTTATATACATAACTTACAGACAAGCTTTTTTTATTACAGATTCCCCTATTAGGTGTACTATTTAAATGGGTACTTTTATACATAACTTACAGACAAGTCTTTTTTTTTATCACAGGTTCCCCTATTAGGTGTACTATTTAAGTGATTACTTACATATATAGTCAAACGTTTTGCTTATCACAGATATCTCTATCAAGTCTAATGTCTAAGTATTCAGTCACAGATTCCCCTATTACGTGTACTGTGTAGGGCGAGTACTTATGTAACCCTTATTAGGAGTACTGTATAAGGAATTACTTATGAAGCATCAATTACTTGCACTGTAAATGTGGGTACTTGTGCAACCCCTTTAAAGTGTACTGTGTAAGGAGGTACCTATGTAATCCCTTTATATGTAAGGTGGTACTTTGTAATGCCTATATGGCGTAGTGTGTAAGGGAGTACCTATGTAACCCATTATAAATCAACTTTGTTAGGGTGTATTTATATGACCATTATTAAGTGTACTGTGTAAGGCGGATACATATACAACCCGAATTAAGTGTGTACTACTATGTAAAGAGATATTTAAATGACCCTTATTACCATTTTATTACCACCAGTAATATTAAATGTCCTGTGTGTCTGTACTTATGTGAGATAGCAATGTATTTATTCACAACACGTGAATAAACGTATGTTTTGTGTGTTAGTTAATTTTTGTGTATTTAATTTCTTAAGTATTGGGTGCCAAGTAAAAAAAATGATTTTCCGAAGTAAATAATAATAATTAATAAAATCCATGTTTACTAATTAATAAATAAAAATAAGAAATTTAGAAAATAAGTTATCTGATATTTTATTTCAAAACCAAGTGTAGCCTACTATCTACAGGATGCAAATTTAGTTTTTATTTTTATTGTAAAATGATTTAAATAAAATTATACGCTTCAGGAAAACCTACCAGCAATAATCATCATACAGATGGTAAATATCTTCTCGTTGTCCGTCTCGGCTGCCACGTTGCCGAACCCAACGCTGGTCATACACGTCATGGTGAAGTAAAGTGCAGTGACGTACATCGTCCTTCGCGACGGGCCGTTGATGAGTTCTGGAGACTGGGAATCGTTGCTCAGGATATAAGAGTACGGTGATTGCGTCACGTTCGCCAGCTTCCAAAGCCACGAGTACTGCAAGCCATTGTCTGCGTCCGAACGCCCTATTTTGAGAACCATAGTAGAAAAAAACAAAAAACTGTTGTAAGTAATTAAAATTTTATTTCAACTGCAATATGTTTATTATATTTTCTAAGAGCGCAGGAAATAAATATATTTGTGAAATTAATAGCTTGAACGACTAGCTTTCTACTGGGCTAAAGCGATTTGTTGCGTAACGCATGCCAAAAGCTATATAATTGCTACCTTCTCTCTTTATATCTAACTTACAAGACGACTTCAATAACTATTTCAATGCCTATTTATTAGCGTGCTCTATATGAAAGACAATTTACTGCTAGCACTGAATTAAAATTTATTAAATTTTCGTTTTGTTTAAAGGGCTTTTAAATTTAAATTCTGAGATTTATGTGAGGATGTAAAATAAAACCGGGGGTTTTCTAGTGATTTATAGTTTATATTTAACAATTGAAAATTTTTTTGGGGGATAAATATGTAACCATTCATCTTGGTGTAATTTGAGGTTAGATACACACGTTTTATATTTGTAGTAACAACAACAAAAGTATAAATTCAACAGATAATGGGACACTCAGATAGCAAAAACAATTCTAGTACGCTCCGGTGATTGTGAGTGTGTAACGAGCTTTGAGAGTTCGCGCCAAACGTCTACGTACGGATAACATGATATCACTGAACATGATACATGGAGTATAGATGTCAGTATGTACTATGTTGACATTATCCAGCATTCGTTTGTTATTTTTCGAATTTCAGTATAATATAGAAGTCGAAGCTCGTAAATACGAAAAATCCCGTTAAACGTGTTTTATGAATATCTGGCATGACGAGATATCCAGTAATATGTGTACCTAATGCTGATACATTATCGCTTTTAGCTGTTCTCATTAATAATATATAATGTGTATGTTTGAAAGTAAACGAATCTAAATTTAAAAACTAATAACTTACCAATTGAATACCAGATGCAAGCCAGCCAATGAGCAACAAGCATGTAAAAGCACAGAAGTAAGATTAACATGGCCGCTCCATATTCTAGATAACGATCTAACTTTCGGACAACACGACCTAACCTCAACAGCCTTACAACTTTAAGTGCGCTGAATAGGCTGCCGATTCCCTGCAATAAAGCACAATCACGTATTTAGATTAATATTATTTTACAGTGTTAGGTCTATTATTTATCATATATAATTCGATAATGTATTAGGTAGATTACAACCTATAAACAATGTTAAGATTAAAATAACGTTTAGTTAATTTGAAAGTGTTGTATATTTTGATTAAAACTGAATTTCCCCTCAGAAGCTAAAAACGTATTTACTATGTTATCTTCAAATGAACACAAATAGTTAAGTTAATGATTTCACTAAAAATTAATAAACTATACATTAATATGTAGTTTTTAATTATAAATACTATAAAGCTATAAATAAATGACTTGGTGTTTATTTCGATTGAAAAACAATCAACTACAGAGGAAATTACTACAAGACTAATTCTGAAGATGACGCTTTGCAATCGAAATGTACATCATGACATAAATAAAACGTTTTTGTGGTTTATGAGGTTTTATTTATTTATAATTAAACTATACGTATGAGTTCATTTTAATAAAGGTCTGTAAGGTATAAACAAAATAATATATGTTATAAATTATTTTTAAATTTACAAAATAAAATCCATGTTTGGTTAGTGCCTCCCATGAATGTTTTTTTTCAAAGGATAATTAAGTTGTTGATAGGCGAGTCGAATAACTTGTTTATTACAAAGACGTTTCAACAAATGATTTGTTATCTTTATCAAGTATGTTTTACTATATAAAATGAAATATCAGAGGGATATTAATTGTACAAATATAATTACATAAATTCACTTACTCAAAATAACGCTAGAAATGATAAAGTCTTATAAGACTGTGTGGGAACTATTAAAGGTCTTACTCACTATGTAGGAACTCTTTTCTGAAGCTAAAAAATGAAGGAAAATAATTCTTCGTAACGGTAACCTATTCGAGGTAATAGAGGTTTCAGACAGGGAAAGCCACATAAGAAAATTGTTTAAATATTTGTTTCGAAGCCAAGTTTCTGACAGTAGAAGAGAAAATTCCATGGATCAGACATTCAGATCGCCGATTAAACATTGCAATATTCGGACAGCCTCGTGATATTTACAAATAACAAATTTGGCTTGAGATATATTCTTTAATATAAAAGAAGAACATGAGGATTAGGTTTTTGAGATCAACGAGGAAAAGATATCGAACTTTGCGAGGGAGATTCAGGACATCAGTTCTGGAAAATGACGTGGCATTGAAATTGTACGAAGAATACAACTTGAGAGTGAGTTTTGAGATAGGGATGCAGATGTTTAAGAAGTATAATAGATAATAAATAAACCATTGTAACAGTTACAGTTTAATGGGAAGTACTAAATTTAGGGAAGAAGAGAAAAGTCACAAATTACAATACAATAAAATTCTTGCAGTGGAAACCATCCGAACTTAGAACGGATCTTGAACGGGTAGACCAATGGCAACGTTTATAGAAAATATAAGCAAATAAGCAAAGGTGTTCTTAATGAATAAGTCTGTGTTACTAAAGATAATAAATAAAGTTCAACCTTTTGTTAGTTTCTAATAAAAACAAGCCGCATCTATTTATTTAACCTATTTTTCATTCTCTAGAGCCATTTTTTCCGTTTTTAACATAAAAATGGTTTAACTTAAATACAATTGTCACATTTTATGTAAGCACACACAATTTAAAACAGTAGATCTTTCGATTTCTTTAGCTATACATTTTATATTAAAGTATTGTTTTAGTTAAAATATAAAAGAGCCAGGAATTAAAGTTATTCAACAATAACATTACAAGTTTATTAAATTTATAAGCTATTATTTTATATAACATTATTGAAAATTTTCGTTTATTGAATACATTTCTAACTTTCGAAATCAGTTCAATTTTTTAATTTTTCAATAGACATATTTCTTTGAAATTAGAGTTGTAAATGTTAACATTAAATACAATAAGTTCGCATCAAACAAAAGAAATGCTAATTGAAACGTTTTTATTCTAATTAATAAAGTTTTCCTTACAAACGCTTACTGGTTTCTCTATTTTATTACTTATAACTTCATTTGATATTATCTGTAACTGATTATTTCAATTGTTTATAGCATTTTTGAACATTACATAGATAAATACTAAACTTATAATTATTATAATCTTTTAAAATTTACTTTTTCTATTCGTTTTGTTTTACTTTAAAATAACGTAAATCCCAGTTGTTCACTATTAAAATAAACAACCCCAGTTTCAAATAATTTCTTAGAAGGTATCTTGGAGTTTATATATATATATATATATATATATATATATATATATATATATATATATATATATATTCTTGATATTTTATGTTATCCATTGTTTTTCCGTTGCACTGACTTTATGAAGTTAATATATTACTATTGTAAGGAATTTTATACACCATTAAGTGCAATTATTTTACCTTGAGTGATGATAACCACCCCTGGCCACACAGAATTAACACTTACAATAACATGATAAATAAAGAAATAAAATACAAACAAACAAAAATTAAATGAAGAGTTAGATAACATTACAAAAATAACAATAGAAAATGGATACAACAAACACCTTATAAAAAATATATACAATAAATTCACAAAAAAACCTAACCTCAACACAACACTACAACCGGAACACAAAAATAATAAAAATAAAAAAATCTACTTAAAATATAAATACACCAATAACAAAATAGAAAAAATAACAAATATATACAACGAAGAATACTACACTCCAACATACAAACCAAACAACAAAATAATAAAATATCTTAATAACACAAACCACAAAACAAATTCAGAAAAACATAACCTATCAGGAATTTACAAAATTACATGTAACAACTGTAACGCATTTTACGTAGAGAAAACAACCAGATCATTTAAAATAAGATTTGAGGAACATTATAGAGCATTCAAAAACAAAAATTCAAAAGTATCAAATGTTGCAGTACACCTAATATCACATAAACATGAAATAACAAACTACGAAAATAACCTAACCATACTTGAAATAAATAATAACCCAATAGAACTAAACTCACTAGAAAAATACCACATTTATAAAAACATGCACAACAATTTAATGAATCTAGAAACAACATATACAGAAGGCATACTATTCATAAACACAATACACAAGACTCAAGAGGAAACGTATATGACGTCAACAATTACCAACACGACGGACCGAACATCCGCACCAGAAAAATTAAGAAAAAGTAATCAGTGATTCGACAATGGTCAAGTGACCGAAAGGCGCCTCATCATTCAAGGTAAAATCATTGCACTTAATGGTGGATAAAATTACTTACAATAGTAATATATTAACTTCATATATATATATATATATATATATATATATATATATATATATATATATATATATATATATATGCTGATATGTATTCCTTCACACCGATGGAAAAATATGATGAATAGTTATTATCTGGAGTACATCCGTTCATTCTGCAGTGCATAAAATAGCAGTTGAAAAGCGAGACAACTGGTGTTGGGTTCACCTCGTGAATGCTAGATGAGATTCTAGCGAAACGTCGGAACTTCGATTTTAACTGCAGAATGTACGGACACACACACACACAGACACACACACACACACACACACAGACACACACACACAGACACACACACACACACAGACACACACACACACACACACACACACACACACACACACACACACACACACACACACACACACACACACACACACACACACACACTTAAATAATCCTAAAAATAATTAGAAAACATTTTTAAAACGTTTAAATGGTAAGTCTAACTTTTTAAATAGTTTAAAATTAAAAATAATATTTTAAAGTAAAATATGTATTTTTGAATTAAAATAATAAACACAATTTCAATTCAGTATATAGTTATGATCTGATCACTGGAGATCCTGAAGGAGCTGCCTCACAGAGCTGTCATGAAACTTCTCCACTTGCTCAATGCGTGCTTCCGGTTAAAATATGTTCCGAGACAGTGGAAGTTAGCTGAAATCCTAATGATTGCGAAGCCAGGGAAACCACCGAATTAGAAAACATCTTATCGCCCGATATCATTGCTTCCAGTGACATCAAAGATTTTTGAGAGACTGCTGCTGAAACGACTCAAACCATCAATTGAAGAACGAGGCTTGGATCCAAACCACCAATTCGGCTTCAGGAGCAAACACTCCACTATAGACCAGGTGCACCGAATTGTAGAAGTAGTTGAGGAAACCTTGAAGATGAAGAGGGTATGCTCTGGTATCTTCCTTGATGTTTCCCAGGCATTTGATCGTGTTTGGCACGGTGGCTTACTATATAAAATTCATCGAGATCTTCCAGAAGAATTCTGGCAAGTACTAAAGTCCTATCTGGCGGACAGAATCTTCCGCGTCAAGCAGGGTAGGGAGTATTCTGGTTTCAGGGACATCGTTGCTGGGGTGCCTCAGGGTAGTGTCCTTGGACCGGTATTGTACCTCTTGTATACAAGGGATATACCTGTAAATGGAAATACAATTATGGCGACGTTTGCAGATGACACAGCTATCCTGTCTGTTGCACAAAATGAGGCTGACGCAACAGCTAAATTGCAGATCACCCTGGATAGTGTTAGTGAGTAGACTAGGCAGTGGAGCATAAAACTTAATGAAAATAAATCTGCTCATATTATTTTTACCAATAATGCAGAGAGCAAAACTGACCTCATAATAAATAGCCGGGTTGTTCCTAATTGTAAGGAGGTGAAATACCTAGGTTTAACATTGGACGCTAAATTGAACTGGAAATCTCATGTGAAGAAAAAAAGAGATGAACTAGATGTAAGATACAGAAGACTAGCATGACTCATGAACCGGTATTCGGAGTTAAGCCCCTACAATAAACTCCTTGTTTATAAGCAAGTGGTAAAGCCAGTATGGACATACGGGATACCACTTTGGGGATGCACCAAGAGGAGCAATTTACAAGTAATAGAACGCTTCCAAAATAAAGTGTCGAGAGCTATAGTGGGAGCTCCATGGTACGTCCGTAACTATTATATACTTAGGGACCTCAAGATGAAGAGCGTGAGAGAGGAGGCCTCCACTGCATCAGTGAATCACTTCGGGCGGCTCCAGGAACATTCGAACTATGCGACTAGCTCACAGGATACCAGTGAGTAGACTTAAGCGCACTAAACCTTTGGACTTGATTCCAGAGCAACATTAAGTTAGTCTCGTTCATTGGAACAAGACGAACATTGTTATCTCCATCAGAAAGCAAGCTGCTAGATAGGATTTATCTTAGTTGCAGTTTATAATAAATAAATTTAAAAAAAAAAACGTATATAGTAAATATTACAAGAAAATATACTAGATACATTACTAGGACTAATCATATGATACTTTCATGATAAAAGGTAAATAGCTTAAATTTCTCTATGTAACTTACTTTCACTAATTATTAAAAAAAAATAAACTGAAATGTGTTTATTGGAAGAAATAAAAAGTGAGTAGGCCTACCTGTGAAACGAGGGATGCAAGTGGTGCATCTGTGAATGCAGAAAGCAGTGACATCGATGATGTGGTTTTGTCTATGAAAGGTTTATTTAAGGTGAAAACATCTCGGTTTACTTAATGTTGAAATTTAAACTTATCTCTGTCTCTCAAAATTTTATAATGTAAAAGTATTTAATGCTATTTTGTTTAATTTTCATAAAAAAATGGAAATGATAAAAAATAAATAAAAAACCCAATACTGTAAATTTTTATTTTTGAAAATAAAGGTTAAACCTTATTTTGAGTAGTTTTCATGATAAAAACTTTTTTAATTATAAAATAATTACGTTTCTTTAAGTAGATATGTTAATAGTAAAAGAAATTTTTCATATACTCATCTTCACTTCTGTTAGGAATATTTCTACATATTTGAGTAGGATCTTCTTCCCTTCCTAACATTAAAATATTTTTGTTTATTTACGCTTTTTGAAATAACTCTATTCTTAAAACTTTAATAAAACTCTCTTTGCTTCAAGAGTACTTATTAAGGTTTAAGAATTGATTTATTCCGAAACGCCTCAACAAAGAAAAATACTTTAATGTCAGGAAAGGTCAGGAAGAATTACTTTAATGTCAGGAAAAATTAACTCAAATGTATACATGTAGGAATGTAATATGTAGGAATATTTCTACATATTTGAGTAGGATCTTCTTCCCTTCCTAACATTAAAATATTTTTGTTTATTTACGCTTTTTGAAATAACTCTATTCTTAAAACTTTAATAAAACTCTCTTTGCTTCAAGAGTACTTATTAAGGTTTAAGAATTGATTTATTCCGAAACGCCTCAACAAAGAAAAATACTTTAATGTCAGGAAAGGTCAGGAAGAATTACTTTAATGTCAGGAAAAATTAACTCAAATGTATTCAAGTTAAAATAGGTTTATTTATTTAAATGTACTTTACTATTGTTAACGAAGGTTGGAAGACTAGGTTGTTACGCTGTAACACGAAAACAACGGATTTTGTAAAAAGTGGGGATGTCTGCAATGTTCAGACAAACTGATCTATTATACATCGATTACATGAAGTGGTGTCATACAGTTTGCCCCTAAATTATATATAACAGAGATCAAATAAGGTAGTGGCAAAACTTCAAAGGGAATGCGTTTTTTGCATAACGAATGTGCATCCTATACATCGAAAATTTATTGGATGTTCCAATCTTTGATTTAGAAAGTGTTATAAAAATATAAATATACGCTCTACTGTAAAAATACGAGATAAAGGTGATAGTGATAATGAAATAAGCAAAATCAAGTAGGCCTATTTTGTTATTTGTTACGAATATCAATAACAAATTCAGTCATCTAAGGTATAAAAAAACAAAGCAATGAAAATAGTAAAAAATATAATTTATTAAACTGCAGAAGCAGAGTGTGTGACTTTAAGCATAACATGGAAAAAATTCCTCTCAAACCACAGTAGTAGTGTTAATGAAACTATTGGAAGCATGTGCTTGTTTGGTTTAATTGTGTTTGTGTATTGTGTCACTAGGTTCTAGAACTAATGTCTAATAAACGTCCTAAGGACCTAAGTTTTCTATGCTGTTATAGTAATGAATAAGCGAATAAGTAATTAGTTTGGGGGATAAGAGATTTCTGTAGGGACATTTTAAAGGGGATACATATTTATAATAAAATTATTTTACTGCAGTTTTATTGCTTAGAAATTGTTATAGAAAGGAAATTATTATAAGATAGAAATTTTACTTTTACGTTTTAGACTTTCGCAATATTTTCAAAACTTTATGTTTATATAAATTTTTGAAAGACAAGACTTTTGAAATAATACAGATTTTCAAACGTTTACCATTTATCGACCAACCAAATGAAAAACAAATATTCAAAGAAAACTAAAATGACTAAAATTGCATTTTAGTGTGGTAATATGACACACTGAAATATTTATAAAAAATATTAGACAAAGCTACCCATAGTTGTGACTATTGCAACACTAGATAATACATTTTAACTGTGAAACATGGTTACTATGACCTCGTCGTTGTGCCGACATAAATTTAAATTGGGGTAAAAACACCTTCTAATTATTAATGTACAACACGCAACAAAAGAAGTCTAAGCTAAAAGAAATCTTAGATCGGAAGGATTGTCTCCTCACCGCTTATGAATTACCATGTAGTGGTGAACAGGAGATCCATGGCTTGGTCGATTCCAACCTATTTTTTTTCTTAAAGTTTCTCCCCATTTCAGATTTTCCCAACCATGTTTCCTACTTTATTATACTAATTCCCATCCTAAATACTTTTAAGATTTTTTTTCTCCTTTCGCTTCCTCCGTACTCCGACTCTAATATTATTCGAAATAGTTTATGTTTGCGGTCATTTAGCAAAATTTAGTGGACAGAAGAACATGTTCTAACGGAAGGTAATAGCTAAGGTCGGTTTGGAATCTAAGGTGTAGATTGTGTACTCAACCAATCTAGGTTAGTCCAGCACAACATACTTATTATAAACAAAAGAATTTAAAAAAATAATAAATTTTTGTTTTCTAGCTTTTCAAATTTAAATCTTACTCAAATTCAATTTTTTAATTTTTCATACTGCTCCTTAAAATTTTAATTATATGTATTGTATTTAAAATCAAATTTATTGATGCGAATATTTTCAATATCGTTTTAATTACTGAATTTCTGCGGGACAAGAGGTTTTTTGAAAATCAAACCAATAAAAGTATGTGTACCAGCTTTGGTTAAAAAATAAAACTAGCTATTAAACCAAATTTATTGATTACAGTAATAACCAAGACAGGAGCTGTTGTTATAGAACGTAAGTAGTCACAAGTTGGGTAAAGCTAATACTGTAACTTTTCGGCAAACCTCGATAAGAGTAAACAAAAGTTAGAATAGTTTCAATGTTTACCGCGGGAGACCAGTACTCAGCCGCTTACTGATCATAAACAGCTGATTGCGACAAACATGAATTGTTCGGTCTTTTTTAAATTAAAAGAATCATGTTAAGAAGAATTGTAATCGTATAACGAGAGTCGAACAAAAATGTTTTCTGCAAGGTTTAGCTGAAGACTGTGGGAACGATTTCTGATAGGCATACCGCTTCTCAAAGAAACCAGTGAACACCAAGGGCAACATGGATATAAAGACTACCAGCAACAGGTAAATATTTCAAATCTGTTATATTTTTATATAAATTGTAATTACGCACACCGTCCACTTCCCGAGGAAGATTACTTGTCAAAACTCATTTTAAAGGGGGATGTTCTAAATTCTATTTTGGATAGTAATTATCTCGCTATTTAATCCTTCTACAGCGGTGTGTGTGTGTGTGTGTGTGAATTTATTTGGTAAAAAAGTTAATTATTGTCTCAGAAAAACTACATAAATGAAGAAGCTGACCTTTAAATTAGTTGTTTTTAATAATTGTACTGTGTAAGTTTTTAATTGCCTGATTATTTCGATAAGTTTATGTATTTGTGATTTGTATTATTTGAAATGATGTTATTTACTTTATGTCTATCACAAACCCTTGTTTCTCTTCCAGAATGTCAGTTTTACTCAAATAATAGGGTAATCGTTGGTGAAAAATTGCGTCAAAAGTCAAGAATATGCAAAACAATTATGAATTAAAAAGAAAACAGAAATAGCTTGAAATTTTGAAATTTAATTATGATAATAATAAAACAGTGAGAGACAGAGCTACTATAAAAATGGAAAATCATCGATGTCACTGAACTTACATTTTCGTCAAAGATTTCGGAATCGCCGTCCTCAACATGATCACAGTAGGAAGAATGTAGACCATTACTTACATCTTCGTCATGGTCGAAAGCGTTGAAGACGTCGTACGGCAGGCACGACAGGAGGTCTATCACAAACCAAGACTTCAGGTAGTTCATCCGTATCACTTTGGGATCAGACACGACCTCTCCTCCGGGTCCGACGAACGTCGTGTGGAAATTTAGGACTATATCGATGAAGAAAATCACGTCGACGATAGAATCTACGACAAGAAGTGAAACATCTTCCGATGTTTTGTTTTTGAAGGCAACATTGTAAGGTACCATGATAGCTGTATAGAACGTTAGGCAAAGAATGACCCAATCCCAGATCGCCTTGAAGGCGCAGTAGTGGAGTAAAATATGGGGCGGGGTTTTCGGGGCTTCTTGGCGGTACTGGGGCATCACGTCCGCACTGAGGCTCATCATCTAAAAGAAATGAAATTTTAGTTAGCAATTACAACTTGTATTGTTTCAAAAATATGATGAACAAACATGCATCCAAGCAACAACATACAACAATCAATCACAATATGCATGCAATTATGTCTACACAACATCGATATTAAATACAACTATTGTTTGTCTCATCGATACTTTAAACCCTTCAAATGTTTAAAATCTGTTTACAAATAATTTTTTGTTACTTCTCATAGGCTTAAGCTATATAACGTTGATATTATGATTATTTTATACTGTATACGTATAAAATGAACACGTAAAATACGACACAATGTACAGTATAAACAACAAAATATTTGAAATTCCAAAAATGACTTGAAAAAGCTATTACAAATTTTATATTTTTGTAGTCTAGAAAACTGATTTAACATGATGTGATTATTTTCATTTTACAAAATAATTAAAGGATTGGTTATGAAATGAGATGCTATGAAATATGAGATTTTATCTTTATTTTCTTTAATATTGTTTTATAAATATGTTTATTTTTTTGGTTAAATTAAATATGTAATTGAGTTGGGTTTATTAAATAAAGTTTTTTAGTACAAATTTTTACCAAGAAAGGTTCGAAAATTTGTTGACAGAGATAAATTGCGTTCTGCTGTAAGTAGAATACATTTTTTCACATTGTTAAAAATCTCAAAAAAAATAAAATTAATCCAGAAAAAAACAATGTTAAAAATTAGTATATGATTTTTAATTGTGATACATTTAGAGTTTGACAATGGAAGATTATATTTTGTGATTAAAAGATTTACGTTGCTTTAAAAGAGTTATTTGAAATAATAAATTATGTCATTGGTATTTTTGAAATAATAGAACTAGTTATTTATTTCGTAAAAAATATTTGTTCAAAATTTTATAAAGTTAGTAACAAAAAAGAAAACAACACAAAACACCAGTACGAAATTCAGTTGCTGTACAAAAAACATGGTGTTATAACAACACAAGCGCAAACTAAAATACTGAAAAGTGCAAAATTTAAAGTTGAAACTTTACCCATGTGTTATTACGCGGCAACGGAGGAGTTCGCTGAAAAAGAGAAAAATGGGAATAGTATGCTGACAATGAAAAGTATCTAGAATTGTTTTTGTGAAAAATTGTGATTACAAAAGCCTTAAAGGTTGAATTGAAAAAATATATTTTTATGATAGAAATAATAAAGTTAATAAAATACATATATTAGGCACATATAAAAGGCAAATTTGAATATAAAATATTGCCAGTAAAGAAATGGTATTAAACACAAATATAAACAGATAACAATTAAATAAAAAAAGATTATATTTAAAATATTTGAATATTAAAAAAAAACACGAACGATATAAATTTATTACATTGGGCTACTAACTTTTACGTGAATGTTTTATAGAAATATTTTAAATTTAAAATTAGATTTATTTTTTTTATAATTGTGTGTTTATTTTTAAAGAAGGAAATTTTGTATGGTGTATGAAAAAGAAAAAAACATGGATGAAAAATGATATACATAAATAAAATCAATTAGAAAGTATTTTAAAATATACCGTAATTCAGTGAAAGTATAATGATAGTTCATTGGATAATTTCTTAGTAATTATTCGGGAAATTTAAATATTTTTACTCCAAAATTGTCACGATATTAGACCATGTTATGCAATAAACCTGATATTGAACACTTGATTCATTATAAAAATAATGTACATTATCTGGGAAAAATATATTTTGTGGACGTTCCGGAACAAATGCTTAAAAGTCTTCAAAATAATCTCCTAGAGCAGGGGTTCCCATACGTTTTTGTACCACGCCCCCTCTGGTTATTTGGAGACCCAACGCCCCCCTACACTATCAGCTTTCCATTTTGCAATACCCTATTTCCACGTTGCCGTACATACCAACTCCTACTTGTACAAGTATATGAACTCGTACAAGTATGTGCCTACTTGATACAATGAGTAGGTAGATTTGTTTGTTCACTGTTGAATGCGGTAACGCAGAATGGAAAGATTCAATAATTGTACGTATGATGAAAATTAAAACAAGTATTACATGAAAAACGAATATAATTACTGATACAAAATTTAACATTGTAACACAGATACATTTTCAATTTAAGGAAGGTGAAACAATAGGCCTACCTACTTACAAAAACAAAACATAAAGTGTAATTTAGTGAGATGGGTGCGCTTGCATGTTCTGAATAAATTGACAGATCCTGGGTTGAGTTTCAGAAAAAGCACAGTGTAGGTCACTTTCGACATCAAGTTTGTCGCGGTATTTGGTTTTGATTGCCACAAGAGTTGAAAACGCTTTTTCGCACATGTATGTTGTTATAAAAGGCAAGTACATCCGAACAGTTTTCTCTGAAACACTGGGGTAAGCTTTTAAGTACTTTAACCAAAATGAGGGCTTGTCCATTTGTTCAAAATCGTATCTTGCAGGAGAGTCATTTTTTATTTCTATTCCCTCCTCTTGCAACTCTTCTGGCAGCAACTGTATGTCCATGTGGAACGGGTCGGTTGATAGTTTGTAAAACTCCTCTGACAAGTTAGGAAAGTACCTGCTGAACTCCTCCTTGAGGTTCTTCAAATGATCAATTATCAAGTTTTTCAAAAGCGGTCCTTCAAAAAAGTCCTCAAAACAGGCTTCTTCTGAAACTTGAATAGTTGCTGGGGTTCATTGACACTTTACGTATCCAAAGTTGTAGTTTCTCAACGTACATCTTGAGGGCATCCTGATGTGTTACTATATTTTAGTCTGCTCTTTGCAGTCTCAAGTTTAGGTTGTTTAACGTGTCAAAAAAGACTGATAAATAGGCCAAAATCACTTGGTTACTGGGTTTTTTGAACTCTGCTCTAAGCTCGTTTTGTTTCTGCTGTGCCAAAAAAGTAATCACTTCATCACGGAGCTCAAATAGTTTTCCCAAAATATTGCCTTTCGATAGCCATCGTACTTCTGAATGAAATAGCAGCGTTTTGTGGTCACTTCCTAAATCTTCACAAAGAACTTTAAACATTCGAGTATTTAATGCACTGTTCTTAACGTAGTTGACTACTTTAATACATAGCTTTACAACAGCATTGAGTTCGTTTGGAAGCGTTTTTGCTGCCAAGGCTTGGCGGTGAATAAAACAATGAATCCCAACCACATCAGCATTTTTCTCTTTGACCAACTGCACAAAGCCTGAATGAGAACCCAGCATTCAAGGAGCACCATCTGTGCATACACCAATAAATTTTTGCCAAGAAAGTTCGTGTTTCTTAAAAAGTCTGATACTGCTTCCATCACATCTACAGCTTTAGCAGTGGTCAACAGCTCAGTAGAAAACATCAGTTCATCCTTCATTCTTTCATTTTCAATGTAACGAACATAAGCAATCAAATGAGAACATTGTGCTATGTCTGTACTCTCGCCAAGCTGGGTTTTTAATGTCCTCGGCCATATTTTCAATTCGGCGTTTTACGGTGTTGTCTGAAAGTGGTATTTGCGATAGCTTTTGCCTATCAGTTCCAAGGACAACATTGGCTGCTTTTAAAAGGCACGGTTTAACAATCATTTCACCAATAGTGTGACTTTTCTTTTCCTTAGCAATAAGAAGAGATAATTCATAGGAAGCTTCAAGCACTTTTAGAGATGACTGAGCAGCAGATCCAGTGCTATCTAACTTCATGCGCTTTAAATTTTGAGATTTTGCAGCAAAAAAACTCTTTAGGTTTGTCCTTTAAAGACGCATGTTTGGTTGAAAAATGTCTCAGATGACGATTAGGCCTCATCGCGTCATTGCTTAATACTTCATAGCAAATAACGCACTGAGAGTGATCAACATTATCTTTAAGCAAGGAAACAAACCCATATTGAATATAATGGTCAATATACTCGTACTTGCGTTTCTTTGCTTCACACAGAACTCACACAACACAAAAACAATTACTCCAATTCAAACGTCGCAGCAATTATAGAACACCCACAATAAAGCAAACACGCTGACTGATTATTCACGGAAAGTACTGTGGTAGAACGGACTAGTTACAACGCAAGCACTGAACAAACTGCATTGGATTGAAGATGCGATGGGGGAACACTAGCACTCACGCCAAGGCCAAACTGAGGTATCGGTACACACACCACACAACTTTATTGAAACTTTACAAAAACAGTTATGGAAACTTAGAAAGACTTTATTTCAAAGATCTGAGGAAATTATTTTTGTAATTTTTTTATTTATTTCATTTGGGTATCACGCCCCCCCCCTGGACTTTCTCCACGCCCCCCCAGGGGGGCGCGCCCCCCAATTTGGGAACCCCTCTCCTAGAGCATCATTACATTTGCGGAGACTTGTCTGCCACGCCTGGAAGCACTCTCATGCTACTCGACAGGAATGTCTCCTAAGAGCTTTGTTACACGCTTTTAGATATGTTCCACGGGCTCCCAATGCTCTCTCTTCAGTCGGCGAAGCAAAAACGTTGCTAGGAGCCTAGCCGGGACTTTAAGGGCGCTGGAGAAGTACTGATGTTGCGCATGGCCAGGAAGTTGATAACTGGCGACATTGTTATGGTGTAATTTAACCGAATCTTTAATGCCAACTCTCACGAGCGTGATCTGGCGTTTCAGTATCTCTAGCACTTCCAGGTAAAAGGCTGAGTTGATAGTGTCTCAGCGGTACAAACTCAAAATGGACGATTCCCCTCGATTCTGGCCATTGTTGGGTGTCCATAAGGGGAGGATCTTCTCCCGGACCTCCTTGAACGCCTTGTACCCCCTACTAAAGGGTGACCTTGAAATGCAGTCGCCCTTGACAGTCTTTTGAAGCATTTGGAATATTTCGGTTGCTTTCTTCCTAAGACGCACAAAAAATCTTATTGCCTATTCCTTTTCAAGCGAACATTTCATCACGCCGTGTAACAATTTCGTAAAACACACTCCACGCGGAAGCAAACTGACGACAGGCTGTTAGCCCCCCTCACTTTTCCAGGTCCGTCTTACCCCACAGCGATGGACGGTCTCCTCACAATAAAACCATGTGCAATACTTTTATAACTGACCCCGTATATTTTAGAATAGTTTAATAAATATTCTTAATTGTTTTGTCACTCAATATTTATATTTTGTAGAACGACTTTTCAAGACAGTAACAACTTCTTTGTAAACAAATATTTAACCAAAAGAATCCACTAAACTGGTATTATTTATAGGTAAAACTAAAAAGGATTGTAACCATGATTTTTTCCAGGTCAGAGAAATATCAATTTCAAATTGTAATTAAGGAAATGATGGAAACAATCCAATACAATGTTTATTGACAAAAAATTAAGTAATAACTTACTGAAACAATTTCGAAAATGAATTAATCAGCGACGACAGTTGTATTTGTACTATGCAGGTAAATATTATACAACAGTCGACAAATATTGTAACATTTTTAGAGGAGTTAGGATCGATTAGTAACAGTTCGAGTTTATAGTTTTAAATATAAATATTACTATAGTAAGACAATTATTATAAATGTTTGTAATCTTTGTAGAGAGAACAAAAGACATACGAGACGAACGTAAGAGAAAACCAAATACTCATCAAGTTTAAGCAAAGTTCTTTTTGAATAGTGAATAGCTCTTTTTTAATAAAATAACAAAGGACATTTATAAAATAAAATTCTCTCATTTGGTAATTCTAAAAGAAAATTAAGATTTCATCTGCGTTCTTTTCAATCTTTACGAACTTTGTAATAGTTTGTTTTTATAGTTTCATGATAAATTAGTACCCAGTTAGTACTCGCCTAACGAGCTCCTTAAAAGTACCCGGTTAAAACATAACGTTAGCGGGTGAATCAATTCTTTGTGAAACTTTCGGAAATAATCTTTCAGGAAAAAAGGTTTAAATTTTCAATAACTCTGTGTAATGTTTCAGACGTCGTTATAATGGTTAAATTTGGATCAGATTATATCGCAGCAGATAAAAATTGAAAATAATTTTTTGCAAGATTTAACAAATTTATTTGCAGGAAATTATAGACTTGCTAAGACACCAAGTGTATTGGTCATATTGAGTAGTAATTAAGATGTATTAAATAATTGACCGTTTAAAAAGTGGGATCCTAGAAAACTGTTGTTATGAATGCTATATATAATGTACTGCATGTTTAATGTTGCATTTAGTTTACAAAAACG
The DNA here is from genome assembly GCA_036971475.1 of Prosapia bicincta. NCBI lineage: Eukaryota > Metazoa > Arthropoda > Insecta > Hemiptera > Cercopidae > Prosapia > Prosapia bicincta. Next base: position 21,800,593 of record JBAIZL010000003.1, read on the forward strand.
TAAATATTCAGATAAAGCTGAGATAAATACATACAATCTCTCATCTAAGCATTTCGTTAATGTAATATAAAACAACATTGTCTTTTACAAGTATGTTCTTATTTTAAGTTGCACTTTAACTTGTTTAAATTATTAATATTTGTATTTATTTCAAGATAGGTTTCTAGGAAACCAATTTTCGTACAGTAAGGTAGCGAATAATAGCTGTAGCAAGATGTCAGGGCGAGGGAGGGTAAGTGGTTTACTTAACGCTTTGAGAGTATAAGTGCTTTCTGTCGTCACACTGGAGAAGGCGTATTAAATATAACAAGTAAATAAACTATTATTTAGTGTACGTCAATGACATAAAAGAAAATACAAAAGGGAAAATTAGTTTTTGTTATTAAAAAACAACGAAATATTTCAGTTTCCAATAAACATTAACATTTCTGATGTGTCAGATTTTTGTAAAGAAAACTTCACCAAAGTAATCGTTAACATAACACAAATTATGTCTCTTAATAAACTTAGTATAACATGCCCTTCTACACTAGACACATGTTTGTGAAATACACTGCGCTTATAAAATGATGACTAAATTTATCCACCATAAATTTACCTTCACGCATTTAAGTGTAAATAAGTGCGTTTATTTGGTTTCATCAATACACACTTATTTTTATATAAAAATATTTCTGAATTTACGATTTTTATAATTGTGCCTAGTTAGAAACATATAGTAAGGTGTTTTAAAAGTATAGATACTTGTTGGAGGAAAGTAAAGTAGATATTTAAATGGTCTCTGAATGATTAAATTTAAAGTAAAACCATATCACAATAATATTGGCAAAATATACTAATAACATTCATTTAGTGAAAGGAAAAAACCTAAATGTGTAAAGTAACGAACATAAAAGCTACCTTAAATAATGTGGAAACCTGGATTATTATTTTCTAAGACTGTGAAATAGAGACAAACAAATAAAAAAACATCTTTGAGGGAAAAAGTTTTGTATCAAATATGAAAAATTTGAATAATACATAGTTAAAATATTATAACCATACTAAAACACAATATTTCAAATTCTCTTGCCCAAATATAGTAAAATTTAGATTGCATCATCTGTTAATAAGTTAAACATTTAAAAATTACGGTTATACTTGTGTTATACTCGATAAAATTAAAACAATAAAATTAACTAACGGCCCAAAGTAAGCAAAGTTGAATATAATATTGTTTTGCAAACCTTTCATTTGCAAAAACTCAACAACTGTAACAGAATGTTTCAAAACTAATTGAAGAAAACTCCAAATCGAATATAAATTTAATAAGTAAAAATTAATTAATTAATTAATATTTACGCTATGTATTGTGTTGTGGTTAAAATTTAACAATTGTGAAATTGTTGTATATTTATGTAAACAAAATTATGTGAAGTAATTTAAAAAATCACAATAGTTAAACTTTGTGCGTTTAATATTTTAAAACGTTTTTTTTTTAATATTATGTTGACTAAATTAAAAGTTTAATAAACTATTTTTCAAAAAAGGGAATTAGTTTTGGTAAAATAAAACAGGTGAATTATTGAAAAAATCAATTAGTGATTTATGCACTTTGAAATTATTTAGTAGATTCTAGACTTTGTAATATTCGTACAAATAATATTAAAAATACAAATCTTCAAAAAAACAAAATAAATAATTAAAAAATGTATTTCAGGAAGGTTCTGTTGTACTGAATACACTTGAAACATAGTTTTGTGTTTGAGACAATTGTTTTAATAGTATTATTTTTTAGAGTAAGTTATATTTATTTTTGTAATATTATTATAAAAATAGAATTTGAAAATGTATCACATGTAACAAATTTGTACTGATTTCTTTTGTTAAAAAAATATTACGATAGAAAATTAGCTAGTAAAGAATTCAAGAAACACAATGTTTAATAAAATATAATGTTTTACGATTTTATTTAAGAAATGAAAGTGAGTGTGTGTGAGAGAGAGAGAGAGAGAGTGAGAGAGAGTGAGAGAGCGCTATGGTTAGAACAGCTCGGAAAAGGAAAAAATCTTTTTAAAATAATAAATTGTAACCTTTATTTGTAATATATATGAATTCATTTTTTGTTCTGAAAAAAATGGAAACAAAATTATTAAAAGTCAATACATTCTTGATTGTGAAATCAAATTGTGAATTGAAATCACAAAATATTTGATATATATCTTTATAAAACTCCATTTAGTATTATAGCTTAATTTTTGACGGAATCCACTTATACAAGAGTAATGTAAATGGGTAGTACTTATATAATACTTATTTTATCATAGGAATAGCATAGAGTTTGCATGCCGTACAACATTAAACAAGGTTGATTCTACACTCACCACATTGAGAGGAGGCTCTAGATTTCCTCAAAGAAAGGCCCGGAAACCCCTTTTTTGTGGTGACGTCTTTTTTAATGTTAGCAAAAAAACTTTGATTTTTTGTTGTTGTCATTATAAGTTGTTAGTATTGATGTTTTACAATTAGACGGTCTAAAATAGGTGTAATTTCTTTTTGTACAGTATTGCCAACTAACTAGCGATATAATATAATCATAAGACACGCAGCATGGATATTGTCTGTTATACACATATTAGTTTGTGTTTTTGGGAAAGAATTACTATCACAAAACTGTACCAGAACTAAAATTCCCAGATCCATTCGGTAGTATAGAATCCTAATTGGATCGTGTCTTGTGTTTATCAGAACAATTCTATTTGTTCTTGTGCTATTATTGTGTTTTGGTTGCATACTGATAATATCGGAGTGATGCAATTGTTGCCATATTTTCAGATCACTATTGCAATGGACGAAGATCACAATGTAGCTGGAAATTAAGCCCGTCAAAGATCATAATAAAGTGAGGTAGCATATACTTCTAAACCAATCCCCATTTAGTCTCCAAAGCAAATAAGAAAATTTTACAGAAGAAACTATAATAGGTGATGTGAAAAGTACCCTCATTTCTCTATTACACCCTCACTTAACCGGTTTAAATATAGTTGGGAAAGCAAAGTTTCTTCCCATTGTGCATGACCAAAGAAGTACATATTCTTCGCAGCGTTGGGTGGAGTTCCACAATTAGAACCCCAAGATCAAGGCCTACTTCAGTTTTCCTAAAATACTTCTTCAAATTAACAAACCAAGAAACGTGTTATAAAATTTAAAAAAATCCTACAGAACACTAGGCTAGTGAGGGATACAAAGAAACAGGCAAACTTTGTAAAACAATTCATCTTAATACATATATATTATACAATATCAGGAAACCGGTCTATATGATCGGATCATACTCCGATTGAGTCCGAAATTTTAAACATTACGTTTCACGTATTACGTGGATTATCATTTGGCAAAAGAATTTTTAAGCTACTTCTTTCTTTTAACCATAGAGAATGGGACATATAGCACTTCGTGCATTAAAACGGAGGTTCTTTAGTCGATACCAACATTATCAAAGGTTTGCCTCTGTGACTTATGGATTGTTACGGCAAATGCTGGTCTAACTGGGAATTGATGTATTTCCATACTACATCCAAGTTTACTATTGCTTGAGTCCAATGTAATTCTGGAAATATGAACTTTTTAAAACTTTTCGAAAACTTGATGATAACGATTTTAAATAGCAATGTTATTTAGCCAACTGGATTACTGACGCCAACCCCTAATTTACTAATGTTGGTGAAAATCCTTAAAGTAGTTTTGGATGTTTAAAGATTTTCGTAGACTTGATTAAGCTTTTTAGGAAAATTTTCACATAACCCATTGGATTGCTGAAGTTAACGACCCCTTTCCTACATACCAATTATTGTGGAAATCCTTAGAGTATTTTTTGATGTTAAACAATTATCGAAAACTTGATGACTACGATTTTTCATAAAATTTTCACGTAGCCCATTAGATTGCTGAGGTTAGAAATCCCCTATATAACAATTGTAGTGAACATCTGTAGAGTAATTTCCAATGTTTAACAATTTTTGAAAAATTGATATTGACTTTTCATAAAATTTTCACTTTTTCCATTGGATTGCTGAAGTAAACAACCCAATTTTAGCGAAAATCCTGAGAGTAGTTTCCGACAAAAAATTTACAAATACTAATATATAAAATTTTCGAAAACGGATGATGACGGTTTTTCAGCAATTTTTGACTTAGCCCTTTGGATTTCTGAGGTTAGAATCTCCCTATATACCAATTTTGGTGAAAATCCTTACAGTAGTTTCACAAATATGTAAAAAGTTTACACATAAACAATTATTAGTCGTTTAAGAATATTAGACAAAGGCAGACTGATAATGTGAATGATTAAGCAGAAGATTGTTCTGGAATCCACAAATAGAAGAATCACTAAATATCGTTATGATTTGCATAACAAGATGGCGTAATGTTAGAACGGAATCACATAAGAATGTCTTACTTGGAGTTACTTATTCACCAGAAGTTAATGGGAATAGTCGAATCACTAAGCCAAAAGCCGGCAAATCAAGACAGGTGTAAACCCAAGATGCAGAAGGGAGATACTCGGCGTTAATGAAACGCTTGAAGGTTATGGGATGTAGTAAGATGAGTACCGGGTATGAAGCGGGTAAATTCTGTAACTACCCATCCGTGAGAAGCGAGATGCTCGTGAGGGGTATTGGAAAATGCCAAACCACTAAGCCAAAAGCTGGTTATTGAAGATAGGTTAAAACTCAAGATGCAGAAGGGAGATACTCGGCGTTAATGAAACGCTTGAAGGTTATGGGATGTAGTAAGATGAGTACCGGGTATGAAGCGGGTAAATTCTGTAACTACCCATCCGTGAGAAGCGAGATGCTCGTGAGGGGTATTGGAAAATGCCAAATCACTAAGCCAAAAGCTGGTTATTGAAGATAGGTTAAAACTCAAGATGCAGAAGGGAGATACTCGGCGTTAATGAAACGCTTGAAGGTTATGGGATGTAGTAAGATGAGTACCGGGTATGAAGCGGGTAAATTCTGTAACTACCCATCCGTGAGAAGCGAGATGCTCGTGAGGGGTATTGGAAAATGCCAAACCACTAAGCCAAAAGCTGGTTATTGAAGATAGGTTAAAACTCAAGATGCAGAAGGGAGATACTCGGCGTTAATGAAACGCTTGAAGGTTATGGGATGTAGTAAGATGAGTACCGGGTATGAAGCGGGTAAATTCTGTAACTACCCATCCGTGAGAAGCGAGATGCTCGTGAGGGGTATTGGAAAATGCCAAATCACTAAGCCAAAAGCTGGTTATTGAAGATAGGTTAAAACTCAAGATGCAGAAGGGAGATACTCGGCGTTAATGAAACGCTTGAAGGTTATGGGATGTAGTAAGATGAGTACCGGGTATGAAGCGGGTAAATTCTGTAACTACCCATCCGTGAGAAGCGAGATGCTCGTGAGGGGTATTGGAAAATGCCAAATCACTAAGCCAAAAGCTGGTTATTGAAGATCTGTTAAAACTCAAGATGCAGAAGGGAGATACTCGGCGTTAATGAAACGCTTGAAGGCTATGGGATGTAGTGAGATGAGTACCGGGTATGAAGCGGGTAAATTCTGTAACTACCCATCCGTGAGAAGCTAGATGCTCGTGAGGGGTATTGGAAAATGCCAAATCACTAAGCCAAAAGCTGGTTATTGAAGATCCGTTAAAACTCAAGATGCAGAAGGGAGATACTCGGCGTTAATGAAACGCTTGAAGGCTATGGGATGTAGTAAGATGAGTACCGGGTATGAAGCGGGTAAATTCTGTAACTATCCATCCGTGAGAAGCGAGATGCTCGTGAGGGGTATTGGAAAATGCCAAACCACTAAGCCAAAAGCTGGTTATTGAAGATCCGTTAAAACTCAAGATGCAGAAGGGAGATACTCGGCGTTAATGAAACGCTTGGAGGTTATGGTATGTAGTAAGAGGAGAGGCGGGTAAATTCGGTGACTACCCATCCTTGAGAAGTGAATTGCTTGTGAGGGGTATTGAGAAACGCCAAATCACTAAGCCAAAAGCTGGTTTTTGAAGATAGGTTACAACTCAAGATGTAGAAGCGAGATACTTCGTACTGATTTAAATAATCTGATAAATTCTAATGAACGCAATAATTTACAACTACCTTCTGAAATCGTAGGTAAACCACGGATACGCCCAGCTAAGTCAGTGACTGCAGATAGAGATTATGCTGAATCGTACTCATGGACTTGAACGATTGACATCTACCGAACTACATCAGTAGTTCTTGTCACAAATAATTGTAAATCATAAAACAATAGTTTTGAAAATATTTTAAAATCATCTTCGAGTGGCATTGCATACAATTGTTAATGCACAACTAAGTTAGCTACTGAAAAAGTCAAATATCTCTAGTAAAATTTCCAAGACGATCTACCAATCATTAACCAGAACTAACAGAGACCTCTGATGAATATTATTGTATAAAAGAATAGTTTTTGTTGCTGATAAATCCTGAAGGAATTTGTGATTTCCCCTCTGCTCCTGTTTCTGGAAACATAGGCTAACTTCTCTGACCAAACAAACAAGCTATAAGTAACAAACAAACTTGTAACGATTCCAAAGTAAATACAACTTCGTCAATAGTTGGCTCACAAGTCCGCACAAATATATTTACATTTCTTTTATTATTCGCCAAAATGGGAAACATCAATATTGACAACTTGAAAATCATTATTATGTAAAAACTATTTTCAACATAATGACATAAAGACGAGAAAATGACGTCACTACAAAAATGAAAGGCTAGTTTATGCTCTTTTGGTAAATGAACAGAACTACACAGCCAGCTCTATTATAGGTATCTAAGATTGGTCTAAGATTGTTACAGAATTAATTTCATTTTCTGCAAACATTTTACTAGTGCAGTTTTTATTTGTAGTGTTTTATGGTTCACTTTTATTTTACGATGATATTTTTTGTTTTTGATAGTCCTCTTTGATTGATTTAATTTTTAAATAATTTAATATATTCGTTATTCGTTTTAATAAAATGTATATAATCACTTTAACATTAGTTTATGACTATCCGAACTTTCAATTTTGTAAATTTGTGAAAACTTACTGAGACTGAACGTTTTTGATTGCTATGTGGCGATCTTTATCAGTGTCTTCTGCTTGAAGTTATGTTTGAGTTAAGCGGTGACGGTTAAAGGCAGATTTTCGATAGTATCGAAGAGTAAGCGAGATTTGCTCGTTTATTATGTTTGTACTTTGTGTTTTTGAGTGTCTATAAATATCATATTGTCGTAGTGTTGGGATGTGGTCGTTTTTGTTGATGTGCAAGCCGTATAGGTTATGGTAAATGTCTGTGTATTTGTGTCCTGTTTATTTTATGGGATAGTAAAATGCTGAGTTGGTTTTCTGTTTGTGTTCCTCGGTTCTTTGTTTAAAGCTGCGAACTGTTTTCCCGAAGTAGAATTTGTTGCATTTGTTACAGTTTAGTTTGTATACGCCTGGAGCTTGTAGTTTATCTTTGTTGTTGGTGTTGTGTTGTATTTTGTATTGTAAATTGTTATTAGTTTTGTATGCTATTTTATGTCCTGTTTTTTGAACTTTTAAATAAAATGTATTTATTTACTAACTGGTCTAGAGTCTATATATTATTAATCAATTTTTTAAAAGTAAATAAAATTTTAATAAAAAATATACACCTAAAACTACACTTAATTATTATAATAGTTTAATAGTTTAAAAACGTTTAATAGTTTAATAGTCTTTTAATAGTTTAAAAACGTATTTGTTGCTTAAAGTATCTTGTTTTATTGTTTATGAAAAATCATGCTATCGTTGATTTTATGGGGAAACAACCCTAATGGTTTGTAAAACACTTTGATTTAGAAATTTAGATTGACATGATCTTATGCAAGGTAGTTATTGTTAAATCTCAGATACAAAATTAGTGAAATTTAAAATATTTCGATTCGTTATGGTTGAAATTTGACAACAGGAGTTTTGTATACATGTTATAATACGTTTTAGACAAATGAATAGTAAAATTTCGTTTTTAATAGTTATCGTAACTTAGGATGTTTAGCAAATATGGGTGTAAAAGCCCCATTTGTAAACACAATTTTTAGATTGTAATTCCCTACAATGTATGTGAAAAATAAGTTGACATATGGCGTAGTATTGTTTTCAAAATACAACCTATGAACTGTAGACATTTTTGCTTAGATCTAAAGATATACATGTGATTTTAAAGGGCCTCGAATAGGATCACAATGATATTTAAAACTTCTGTAAGTAGTGAAAACGTGAGGAAAATAAACTTCTGTGCGAAAAATCGTTAACATTTTATTCGTTTCATTGAAGTTAATCTCTAATTTTTAACGTTTTTAATAATAAATTTTTATTGTTTAACTAATGTAATATAGAACTTTAGGTCACCAGATATTAATAGATGATTATAAAACATATAGTAGAAAAACTGCTAAATAGAAACACATATTTTTAAAGTAAACAAACGTCCTTATATATTCTGTAATATATTAAATAATATTTCTAATAAAATAACTTATGGATTGCAATAGTAACCAAACGTTTTTAAAGTAACTATAGTGCTGTAATAAAATGTAATCTCACAAATATTAAATTTGTGATCAAGTATATTATAGTTGTAATTTATTTTAAAAAATGTTGAACTTTGAAAATTGCCCATTTTTTGAACGTATATAGTGGATTAAAATTTAAAAAAACATCATTAAAATTAAATATCTTTCTTAACCTATCTATAGTTTTGCTGCTCGTGTCTTAATTACAAATTTTCCCACTTAAAAATTGATTGTAAAATAGTTTCCTGTAATAAACAACAAAAATCATTAGATTGTAGATAAAATTCTTCAGCTCTAAAATGTACTTCGTATTTTTTGAAAATCATTTTTACTTCAATAAAAATGTTTGCAGAACACAACCGAAACTCTCCGTGCATTGTTTCTTCTTCTGTTGAGAAATGCATGACCCATGCTGCATGCGGTGTTACAATAATAAAACAAGTGTGTATAACTCACTGGCGCTAGGTCTAGTGTGGAACGTACATGGGCTAAGTGCGACTGTTTGTTCGTGTCTTTCAGGTTCGGCAGGTGCGACGAGAACTGCGAGACCAGCACGCTCCGGCTGCGAGTTACCGAGCGGGCGAGTTTGGCGAACTTGCTCAGCCCTGCCAACAGATCCACTGTATCAACAGTTAACAAGACAGTATCACAAACAACACAGACAATACACAACAACGCAACATTAGAAACGAATAACGACGTAAACACTATCTATAAAACACTTTAGAGGATGAAAAAAACTAAAAAAATATGATTCCTTAAACATGTTTTAAATAAAGCATTGAGAAATGCATACAGTAAAAATAAATATTATTAGTTAATTATAATTATTTAATATAATAAATATTTTAATAACTTATTTCAGTACAAAAAATAATAGCTTATTGTTTACAAAAAAATGAATTTTTTGTGTGTTTTTGAAAAGATTTCATTTTACTAAAATCTACATTTAAATAAAATAGTTTAATGGAAATAGTTTAATAGTTACAAAATGTTTGTAACGTTTTTGATGTCTAATAATAAAAGAGGCCCATTTTCTAAAGGGTTTCTCATTTACAACTATTATACATACACACACACACACACACACACACACACACACATATATATATATATATATATATATGTATATTATTGCTGTGCTTATTGATATTTGTTTAGGAAAAAAGTATAATTGTCTTATTTTCAAAATATTAGTGATAGTTTTAGGACGTTTATTTCTATTTGAATTTACAATACGCAGAGAAAAATTTCAAAAAGAATTAAATGACAAACCGTGTATTTTACAATCGCTAATAAACCGTTAAACCTCATTCAATATTTGAATAAAAAGATAAAAGTAAAACCAATTTTAAATTTAGAAATTACAAATTTTTAAAATATAAGATAAATTACTTTATACACTACTGTAACCTAACGTAAAATTTGAATACCATTAGAACACTTTAAAAGAATAAATAATAATAATAAAACCTATGAGAATAGTTTTAAACAAGAAGTATGCTATTTTAATAACAAGTTTAAAAACATCCATACAAGACCCAACAGTATTCAGTTTGTACTGCTTGAAGGTCATGTTGCGTTTCTACTTTACTATCATCTTTATGTGGCTAATCCCAAACACAAAAACATTCAAGCCCTTAAACTTAGCGGAACTCTGTCATGTTATAGTTCTGCTTCATCTGTTACATTTATTAACATCCTTAACTCTGTTTATTATCTAGAAACGTTATGAATTTTAATGAGATATAACTTACATTCTAGGAAACACATAGTATGTAAAAATGAAAACATTTAATCCAAAAGTAAAGATATAAAAGAAGATATCTTTATATTAGAAGTAACAGGCCTAGATAATTTTAAAAATATAAACATTTCTATAATACAAAGTGGTTAAACTGAAATCGTGTAAGCCGTAGGTTATTCAAGACTTGGGCTTTCTTGATTATTGTATGCAAATTATACATACACACACACACACACACACACACACACACACACACACATATATATATATATATATATATATATATATATATATATATATATATACGTGTCTATTAAATTGTATTTATTTTCTTATATACATGTTTTGTAACAAGAATATTTGTATAAGTAATTTAACTCTTACACATTCAATTATGTTGTAAATTTGCTATAAACAACGTTGATACAAAGATTTAAGCTTATACTTTGAGCAAAGTTAATAAAATATTAATAAAGAACACCAAATCACAACCAATTATTTATTTTCAATAATATTATATACTCACAATATGCTGATGACGAAATTACCTTCGAAACGCATTGGAGAAAATAAATGTTTTAAATTTAGCAAAAATCTTACCTGTGCGTTTGCCAGGCTAGCTTTGCGATTAAAATCTCATTTCATTTACCCTTTGTTGTACTGGTTGAAACAATGTATACAACGACGAATATAACGCTGTTGCGCTTTCTGTTATTTGACTTGTATGGATTATTCTGATAGGTGAACTAGATCCCAAACGCGGAACAATAACCAAGATCAACTGACGAACATCAGGTAGCATTCTGTTCACCTTATACCAGAGGAAAATACAATATTTCAACTGTTCTTTTGAAGAGTTTAACATGACATACCATTCACATTCTAAAAGTTAGTTCACTATAGCTACACACACACACAAACAAACAAAAAAACACACACACACTCACATACACATACACACACTCTCTCTCTCTTTCACTCACCCTTTATCTCTCTCTCTCACACACACACACACTCACTCTCTCTCTTTCTCTCCCTCTTTCACTCACTCTTTATCTCTCTCTCTCTCTCACACCCCCCCCCCACACACACACACACACAACACACAACACACACACACACACACAAACTAATGAAACGAAAATGGTCTACAAGAAGGAAGTTGTAGACTGACAAATGCGAGGATAATGGCAAATAAGATAAGATAAGAGAATGCTTTAGCGCAGAAAGCGATACACAACATTATTAACAGAAAAGCGTCACTCCCCCCTCACACACACATATAAAAATACGAGAACATACAAGTACAATAATTATTTATTACAATAATAAAATAAATAATTATTTATTGAATAATAAAAAAACTGTTTTTGTACCTGCATTTTCTCCTACTTTATTAGAAGAAACTAATACACTTAATATACAAGAAACATATTATATATGTTTCACACAGACCACTAATAGACACACACATACACACACCTGCACAATACATACATAATTAGTAAATGTAACAAGTGTTTGAATAAATAATAAGTATAATATTTTTAAAACAAAGTTAAATAAAATTAGTTTAAAACAATATAAACAAAAAATTTGTTAACAAATGTATACATATAAATAGATGAGAAGTAAATATACTATGAATATTTTATGTAAATATTTTTAGAGTGCAGAACTAAAAATATTGCTTTTAGACAGGACATAAATATAATGAGCCCAGTAACAACAAAGCAGTTATGAGGTAAGTATCAACAACACAAGCGGCTGAACCATGGCCCAAAATTACTAGGAGTGGAGGGATTAATGTAATGGATTATGTGGGAAGAATGACGATCAACGCCTCGTTAAGCTCGTGGCTCTGATAAGGATGCGAGTTTCAAAAACAGAGCAGTTGTAAAAGCTAATGCGATGGAACATCATTAGTTTGCAAACACTATTATACTTGAAGCACAAGATAAACAGAGTTAGGCGAAAAGGTCCTAAAGTTAGGCTTAGTAGAATCTATAACAACAAGAATCTGTGTTTGAAAGAAGGGTTAAGCTTTGGTTGTGGAAAATATTAATTTCTGTTAGATATTCTTTTAAATGTAAGTTAATATTTTGTAGTATTAAACGGAAAACGCAATCTGGCAAAAAAAAATTGAAGAACGGGCAAGCTCACCATCAGTAATTTATATCTCTCCGCGATTCAATGACAATTTCGACGTTATCAAACAGTAGGCCTATACCCAAAAAGTGTAGCTATAGGTAATATTTACAGCTACTATAATATCGGTTTGTGAATATATTTTTTGTAATATCGTATTAGTTGTGTTGTAATTAAAACGCGTTTGGGAAATAGTTTTTTGATCATGTGTTGGTATTCGTTATTATTTTATTATTATCTGTGCCCACAAGCAAAGCTCAAAACACTGCTATATAAAAAATGTCACACATTTTAACATTTAGAAGTCTCATCTTATTGACCACACTCTAATTAAAAAAATAAAAATTTTAAGGTTGTGATAAAAATAATAAATAAACACATTTTTCATAAATATGCCATTTATTTATACGAATTGTTTTCATAAATTTAAATATAAATATTGTGAAAAATATTTTGGTGTAGGAAGAAATTAGTGTAAAATCGATTTATAAAACCTCCACTATAACCAGAACGGAATAGTTCATTTACGTAAGCTAATTAGTTCAATAATGTTAAACGTAGCTATAAAATTAAAATAGCAATTTTTAATCTTTAGTCTAGGCTTCGCACAGATCAAATGATTGTATAGAATTTTGTATCCTCGTATTAAAAATACTCGCTTTTTATGAATGACCGACTTAGCTTCTATTATGTTTAAAAACTTGATTATTTTTCTACCCGTTTGAATGGTAAAATGATTATCGCAATAAAAGAATAAAAAATTCTCAATAATTATTAAACTTAAGAAAAATTACAAATTTTAATATCACCAACATACCTTCCTCACAAAAATCACAAAAATTCTTAGGAATCATTAGTAATTTACAAACATGATAAAATTACTCTTAATTTTAAAACAAGTTTGAGTAAAATTATAAAACGATTTTATTAAACAATTTTAAAACGAGTAAAGCAAATTTGAAGACTGTGGTTTGGCTAAAGTATATATGTTTTTAAAAAAAACTCATATCCTAATAAGGAAAATAATCTTCTATAATCTATTATGGACTCCATGTTTGTGAGAAATATTTCAATAAAAGAGTATTTATTTAGCAAGAAAAACGACAGATTGGCTAATAAAATCCATATAATAATACAGTAGTAATAATAATGAATGTGAAAACACCTAGTAAAAAATATTTCTTTCATTTTATTTGAACATTTGGTAAAATAATATATTAAATTTTGATAATAACAGAATAGATTATTTATAGAAATTATAAGAAAACTGAACATGACATATTTGGGCTTAACTGTTTAAGCCCAGTTCTGTTAAAATGAAAGTAATAATTTAGAAAAACAAATTAATTTTCACAAGAATTCATTTGTTGTGTTAATATCATTATTAATATAACTTATTTTAAAATACCTATATAGAGAAAATTCTACTTATAAGGAGAAAACAACATTTACAAAATTATCACATGTTAAAATTAAAATAGATAAATTAACAGAATAATGTTATAATATTAAGACACAGGTTTTAATACTATGTTGCAATTTCACTTCAACTGTTTTAATAATCGTAACAATATTTTCGTAATGCTAGTAAACTAATTAAAAAAAAATATTTTCTAAAATAAAATCTGGATCATATAAATTGAAGAGGTGAAAAAAACCTATTAATGATTTTGAACGTATAAAGACAATTCATCATTGGCTGTAATTAAAAGCAAAGAAAATTAAACACAATGAAAATATCAGTTACTTGTTTAGGGAAGCTTTATCTTGTTTTTCCTAATATTTTCCCAATATTCTTTACTCTTCTTAAGAATGTGCCTTCGATATACTTCAAACAACTAATGCTAGAAACTAACCTCCTTTTGTGTCTTCGGTCTCTATCGGCTGCTTCAGAGCGGTGATGTCCCGGAATGTCAGCAGGAACAGCACCACAAGGTCTCGCTCGTTTTTTATTGGAGCTATCTGAAGAAGCAGCCATAGTGGAGTTTCTAAAAACATTAATAAAGTTAGTAACATTAATAAAACTCAATCTAAAATCATTTAGTGAAATTTGAATGAAATGAAATTTAATTACTATCATTTAGAATATTCAAGTGTCATCGCTTACGATCAGATAGATTAGTTTGGAACTTAATGGAAGAAGGGTGCTGGAGGAGTTAGTAATGTTTATACTTACTTTATAATAAATTGTAGAAAATAAGGCATATATAACATATTTCAATTAGAAATAAAGTAAACCAAAATTATAGAAATATTGGAATAAGTGAAGATATATAAATTCCAATGTAATATATAAATTTTAAAGTGAAATTGTGTAAGACGAGACCAGAGAATAGATCCTTTACGTAGATAAACTAATTGTCCTGAAAAATTCAGAAAGGCAAAACACGCTAACATCTATATAGCTAATTAAAGACTGGTTAAAACAATTCACCAATGGTAAATATTAAAAAAGTGCACACACATACCTTTTACACCCAGAGTGTCAGCCACTCACCGATAAAGAAATAAAGAAGACATCGTCGTGGAAACTAGTCTAGCTTATTAAACTAGTAATATACTCATCTTCACTTCTGTTAGAAGTATTTCTATATGTTTAAGTACATTTTTCTGACATTCCTAACTTTTCAATATTCTCTTCTGTTGACGCGTTTCGGATTAACTCCATTTTCAAAACTTTAAAGTACTGGTCGCTCAAATTAATAAAGTTAAAAAAGGTAAATGTAATAAACGAGCAAATGAATACACAGTCGAACGTTATATTTAAAAGTTTAAAATTATCACGTAGGTGGACGCAAGAAGCAAGAGTAGACGTGCACCAACAGGAAGAGAGGTCTGGAAGCGGCGGGGGCGTGGCTAACGGTATATAAAGACGAGCTCAAAATTTTGGCAACCAGTACTTTGAATTTTTGAAAATGGAGTGAATCCGAAACGCATCAACAGAAGAGAATATTGGAAAGTTAAGAATGACAGAAAAATGTACTAAAACACATATTAAGCTAGTGTTAATGAGGTTTGAGTGCACTCTTTTAATGGTTACGCTAATTCCGTTTTCGTTTCGATGTTATTTGGAGGTTAGATTTAAGTATATGAATAGAAATTTTTTATAGCTTTAGAAATATTTTGTGTTTGATTTAACTATTTGATTAAGTTTAAAAAATGTACATTCTTCATTGATTTTACATTTCCGGCATGGATGCTATATAAAATGATATATTACAATGGTATATAAAATGTAATGATGAATAGCTAATATCGGAAGTAGGATCTACCTACTTGAAACGCAGTTTCGATGTCTCGTCAGAATCTTATCTAGCACTGACGAGGTGAACCCAACATCAGTTAAGGTACTTGGTTTTATGCACTAAAAAATGAACGGATGTACTTCGAACATTAACTGTTTATCATAAAAGTGTTTTATTACCATTTAATATTTACCATTCATGAAGAATGCGTATCAACACACACACACACACACACACACAGACACACCTACACACACACACACACACACACACACACCTACACACACACACACACACACACACACACACACACACACACACACACACACACACACACACACACACACACACACACACACACACACACACACACACACACACACACACACACACACACACACACACACACACACACACACACACACACATATATATACATATATAATATGTAATATTTTTTGAAGATATATATTGAAAGAAAATATTTAAATAATACAGTATCACTATAAAAATATAACATAGTATATTTTGTTTTTTAAAAAATAGAGAGTTATAATTTTAAAAAAGGAGACAATGTTTTGGTACAATTCAAACTATGCTTTTGGTTTGAAAGGTGTTGTATATTGTTAGCCATGATATCCACTTAACAGTTTATCACGTTCTCTAGTATGAATGTAGCTAACCTAATGTCGCTTTTTGAATCTATAGCTCTTTTATATTTTCACCCCCTTATTATCTACAAAATATAGAACTTGTCATACTAAGCTTGTATTTGAGAGAGCAGAGTTCAATCTGTACGTAAGAGAGAGATGTTTGACTTCGCCTTTTGTACAGTTTAATACCGAACTAAAAAAAAAATCATGACATTTAAAACCTTGGCTTGTGTCACAACTATTAATAAAAAACAAACAACAGCAAAGAATATCTAATAATTAAATTTTCAAATGCAGTTGTATATCAATTTATTTTGATGTATCCCAAATCAGATTTAATATTTATTTTATTTTCAAACAATATGCATCACATTGTGTAAAAAATGTTAAATAATTATTGAAGCTTCTGTGACGGGATGTACGGAAAAAGCGCCCAGCGAAATAAGCGTCCAACACAGAATGTGCGAGATAAACGCCCAACCAACCTTACCAGCACATGTCCAAGGCCATTGCAAGAACTTTAACGTGTGGCGACAGGTTGCTGTAGGTGTCACTGTAGCCACTGTTGCTGTAACCTTCGTTGTGTGAAGAGCGTGCGTCTAGGTGCGAAGAGCGGCCAACTTAGTGCTATATTTGATTGTGCTATCAGTTTATCTTCTATAATGGAACTACAACTAACGAAGGTAAGTTGTGCTCCCTCTTTAACGGCTACCCTTCTAACTTTAAACGCCAATATTTTGTAGGGAACTGTATTCTGTCGGTTTTTAAAGCAGAGGTCACAAAGGTGTCAAGGTGACGTGAAAAGTAAAAATGACGAGGTCCTAGCTACGAGTGAACATCAATTTGGCGCTATAGATGAAGCACGTATGGAGGTAAAGAAAAGTCTTCAATGGGCGAGGAAGCGGGCTCGGGAAGAAGACACGGCTGTCCCAAAAGTCTACAATGAGCTTTCACAACAGAGGCTACGAATTCGTAACAGATATTCCAGTTCCGCTTACTATAAAAAGAATTCTGCAACAGCAAAGCAGTAAAGGGTGGTTGGATATATATTATCAAAAACCAGAAAATTAGATGTTGACAGAGTGTTTTGATTATTTCGTTGAAAATTGGATGGACAGTGAGCAAAACTATATAAAGTTATGGATATGCTACAATAGGCTGCATAGAACCACAAATTCTGTTGAAGGTTAATATTATGTTAAGATCAAAGAACTGATCCATTGTTTAAAGACTGAAGCCGAAAACTTAGCGTCCATGTTTATGAAAATTCAATTGAACCTGGAAGG
The DNA here is from genome assembly GCA_036971475.1 of Prosapia bicincta. Classification (NCBI taxonomy): domain Eukaryota; kingdom Metazoa; phylum Arthropoda; class Insecta; order Hemiptera; family Cercopidae; genus Prosapia; species Prosapia bicincta. The sequence goes on from JBAIZL010000003.1 coordinate 21,818,244, forward strand.
AGGGCGAAGAAAAACTCAAGTATAAGAAAATGGATGAGGCATATGAAAAACAAACAAGAATTATGAAGACACTTGTGATATAAGAGCTTGTCTCCGCACTCTCCCCTACCTAAAAACGCTTGATTAGGAACACAGTCATGAAAAAGTCAAAAGAAATAAAAACAATATAAAACACATAAATATAAAAAAAAGAAGCTTCCTTAAGACTGATTACGAAAGAGACAGTCACGAATAACAAAATAGTTGGCAATGCATAAACATAAAAAACGTTAACGAAGCTTTCCCAAGGCTCACTTTAAACACGCCTGAATGATAGAAATGTATTACTACCATTTAACCAGTCCTAAGGCTGGATAAAGTGTTATGGAAATCAGACCCAGACATTTAAATACGTTCAACCACCCGTAAGAGGAACAGAGTAGAATACCCAGGCGCGGGTATTTTCTCTTCCCGTTGGGTGCTTTTTTCGCTGGGCGCTTTTGTTCGCCCTGTGACTACCTTCATTACATTGTTTTCAAATAATGATGTAAATACACATATTTCTAATTTAAAGCTTTACCATGGGGTTTTCCAATTGTTATATGAAAAATATTTTTTTTGAAAAAATGTCAATTGTTTTCCGTTAAATATCAGGAAATTGGTCCTCAAATAACATTTATATTTTCCACAATATTGTATATTGTATAAAAAATACTTAGATTTTTTTGCTAGTTGTACACGTAGAAGTTGTAACAATTTTTGTGACGTCACTCCTCTATATTAACGTCACACTGTTAAAATCTGACCTCGATTTTATTTCTTCATAAAATAAACGCAACTAATAACTTATCTAGTCTTGTCTACAAAATTTGAAGTTTTGACGACTAGGTAGGCACTACCAAATTCCGCTTCCCGTGTGTCAGCTCTCGTAGAACGGTATAAACGATTTCACAATTTATTGGTAAAAAAAACAAAAACAAAAAAAAATAGTTCCAACTTGTAAAAATTTATTTGACTAATTAAATTATTTATGCACCTATTCTTGAGCTTAGCAGTGAGTGTTGCTACTAAAAACTCTAACTTACAACTGCTGTAAGATAGAGTTTGTAGTAGCAACACTCAATGATGATTATGACCTTGTCATTGAAACGCGTTCATAATTCATTGAATGATTAATTTGTGAATTTTGTGTATGTCTTTTATTTGTTTTTTAATTAAATTAATGGTTTTATAGGTTAATGACAGATCACAGACCAATTCCTGTTTTTACACATACTCTATGTTTCGATATTCTATCAGAAAATCTTTTTCTAAAGGTAAAAAGTTATTAATCAAATATTAATAGATTTGTCTTCGGATAGAAAATCGAAACGTAGAGTATTTGTAGAAAACATAAATTGGTATGTGATCTGTCATTAACCTACACAACATTGAATAGTTATCAACAGCCATTAAATAAAATTAGATAAATTGCCTATATTAATATTGATTAAGCTATGCATATTTAAGGCATTGTGGACATAAACATGTCATGTACAGTCTGGGAGCTTCTAATAGTGTGTTAAGTCTTAGAAATGTATTTAGGGAAATCCAAACTGAGCAAGACAGAATAAAAGCATTGCTATTGCAAGCATCGCACTTCAATTCAAATGCTGAACATTTTTAGGAATATCTTTGAGTATAATTACTATGTATATAAATAAAGAAAGGATTAGATAAGAATTAAAAAGAAGACTTTAAATATTGGAAAGCAAAATAAAAATACATAAAGCCACTCTTGAGGCTTATTTAACTTCAGAAACGTGGTCTATCAAAGTAAATGTGATAAACTATTTGTAGTCAAGGAATATCTTTGCATTAGCTTGGAGATAAAATACTAAATAAAAACATGTATGACTATAGTAATAAAATTTTTCAGTTTCATAAATAAACCATGATAATATTATCTAACACAACGATAATTTCAAAGTAGTTTTTAACCAAAGTATAATTATTTTTCTTTAAAATCATATTACAAACTCAAAAGGTTTCAAGCAGAGTTTGAAATACGCCATTTGTAGGTAAACATTTCTTATAATTGCATTTTTATTCGAAACATTTTCACAACACGTGAGTTCTTATAAAAGTTGAAAATCAACTTAAAGCTAGCTCAAGAACTTGCCAAGTATAAACTTCCCGAGTCAAAGGAAGTTCTGCAAAAGGTCAGCCCTAGTATTTGAAACTCTATTAACTAACACCGCTTTAAAAATAACTCCATTGGAGTAAATGAGGTTTAATAAATGTTTCAAGTATCCAGGAGGTCAATTAATTACCATTCCTTGTAAAATTTATGCTTAAATAAGAGCCTAACGGTTTGTCGAGGACCCTTCACTTGCTAGGGGCGTTTCATCTGGCAGAACTAGTAAACAATCTTGAAAAAAATTCTAGGTTCAATATAAAAAATCAATTTTAAAAATAAAATATTTTGCTGAATAAAAAAAATCGATTTCGAAAAAAATGTCAACCTCAATAAAAAAATCAATCTTGAAAAAAACGTCAAGGCTGAATACAAAAAAAATCGATTTTGAAAAAAAGGATAGGCTCAATAAAAAAAATAATTTAAAAAAAGACTCAATACAAAAATTTGATTTTGAAAAAAAACGTAGGCTCAATATAAAAAATCAGGTTTGAAAATAATCTTTTGCTCAATACAAACAATCGATATTTAAAACGTTAGGCTCAATACAAAAAATTAATTTTGAAAAACAAAAGTTTCAATTATCCTAATCTGTCACCGAGAAGAGAAGTCACTTCTCAGAAATTCGTACCCCAATAGCGCGCAGATTTTGTATTCCCCATCCACGTTCTTCGGAGGTTCTTCTGAGTTCTTTATACGCTTTGTCCTCATAGACAGATTTAGAACCAACAGTCTGAACGATCTTTTCTTTAACCTCCGGCCACTGCTGCAGATTTTATTCAACAATGGTCCTCTTCTGGTCTGGTTACATTACCTCCAAACTTGCTAAAAGCAGCAAAATGTAATATTTTTCATTTCCTATATCAGGCCCGTATATTCAAAATTTATTTGCTTTTTAATATTACTGTAATAATTTTAGTTAATTTACTCATTTGTTTAGTTCATGTGAATATTGTTCTGGCAATCCATGGTATTTTTTGCATTTTCCAATAGCTTCTAGTACATAGCTTCTAGTACATACCTTCATGTATCTTTCTAATGTCTTTGATACAAGTTAATATTAACTATGAATGGATACCAGCAGGGGTATATACTAAATAAGAATATACAAAAGTAAAAAATAAACAGCAAATGATAAGAAAATACTCGATAAGAAATGTAAATAGTATATATATATATATATATATATATATATATATATATATATATATATATATATATAATGAATAGTTTTATCTGGAGTACATCCGTTCATTCTGCAGTCCATAAATTCACAGTTCCGACGTTTCGCTAGAATCTCATCCAGCATTGACGAGGTGAACCCAACAACAGTAGAAGAGCTAGAGGAGATTTCACTCGCTCTTCTACTGTTGTTGGATTCACCTCGTCAATGCTGGATGAGATTCTAGCAAAACGTCGGAACTGCGAATTTATGGACTGCAGAATGGACGGATGTACTTCAGATAGTAACTATTCATCATATTTTTCCATCCGTGAAGGAATACGTATCAACATATATATATATATATATATATATATATATATATATATATATATATATATATTTCGAGCCATCGAGGCCAACCTTGGAAGCTCGTAATAAGAAGTAAGTATATATATATTAAATATGGTGATATGTTTTCTTGTAATATAGTTAATAAATTTAAAATATTTCAAAAACAAGAATACTTTTAATGAATATATTTATTCAAAGCTTTTCGCCGATAAAATAGTACCTGCATCTTCAGGAAAATAATTATCTAATAAAATATTTTTACAAAATTAAACCATATGTGCTACAAACGACCATATGTTTATAAGTATTGCACTTTATGTAATTTTTTCTATAATATCAATGACCTTATAAATAGTTTGTTGCTTTGATCTCACTTGAATTTGTACATCAATTAATTTGTGTTTAACTTTATTCTTATAAATTTCCAATGTTTCAAATATATTCATTTTTAATCCTTTATTTAATTGTGTTATTAATTTCATATTTTCTATTTCCGGAAACCCGTGCCCATTATTAATACAATGCGTAGCTGAATTTTATTTGTATATGTTTGGTTTGATACAAGCGTTTTAATATATATATATATATATATATATATATATATATATATATATATATATATTAAGTTGTTCAATTTCCTCGCACATGATTGATTTCTGTTTATATATAGAATAATGGTTTTATACACGTATAATGGTAAGTAAAATGAAAACGCCTTTAATGATTTTTACAAAACATATTTTTCTGAAATATTTCAGTTACACTCCATTGCTGAATCATGCGCCTGAGAGATATGTGTTTAATGAGGGCTTGTAAATGCCTTGCCGTAAGGGCGTACTGTGTCATATTGCACGTTGTCCTCCCACAACAGTGTGGAGGTTTCGTTTTTAGAGGACAATTTTTGTCAAAATGTTTTATTTGTCTGATTTTTAGAAATTCTTGGCTAATGGTTATCTACAAAGACGTGAAATCAAAGAAAATTCTATAAATTACAAATGATTGTTTTTTGGAACAAAATAAATAAAGATGCAAGTCCCATAATCAGTGGCGTAGCCTGAACGATGTTTCCACAACTGCGACATTTTTATCTTTAGAAGTCATATTTTTTGCTATTTTCCCACGTAAACTTACAGAATTGTTGAGCTGCTTCGCTGAAAACCAAGCGCTGTTTTATAAGGTAATATCTTTCTCCTAAATTTATGCCCCCTATGACATCTTCTGACTACGCCTCTGCACACAATTGTTTTCCTTACTAAATGTTTAATTTCAGAGCATTTATTCCTATTTTAAATTTATATATTTTGTTATTCAAAATACTACCAACGCATAATTAAATCTTTAAGATAGAGGTTTTTGATTTATTTTCTAATTTTCTCTCTTTCTAGCAGATTTCCTTTAAAAGTAAATATTGATTGTATATTTAGGATTCATTGACGGATATTTATCGCAAAGAAAACTCATTATTTTAAGTGATTTTAATAGAGTCAAAGAAAAAAGGGAAATATCAAAGGGAAACTTTTAATGAAGGCAGATAAGGAAAACTTGGTAAATGTCAATATTTTAAATATTTCTAAATTTAAAATGAGTTTATATCAATATTTTGAATGTAATTAATTATTCAATAAATAGGTAGGTATCAGATAGATATTTTATTAAGTGGATATTAAGTGTATAACCTGAAGGGAGTTTAGTAGTGGGTTAAGGGCCGTAACGTGAAATTATGATCATTCTAAAGATGCATGCAAAGGAGGTAGTATGAAATTAAATCTAAACTATAGGAGATAATCTTAGCGTAGCCTGTAATCTAAATAGCTTGGACATTCTAAACCAGGAGTGGACAACATTTTAGAACGGTGGGCCAATTAATTGTTCATTTTTCTCGAGCCGGACATTAGGATTTATTTTAACGAGTTCAACAATTAGAATACGTCTTATTTAGTTGCGGTTGAATTTCCAAATACTCTATCCTATATTTTATAATTTACTTTGCATAAATACCATACATACACAGCCATTTTATCTATATAACATACACACATGTAATAATGTGTCCAGATGTCAGTAATTCCCTATTTTTATAATGTTGCAATGTTGGTATTAGATCAGGATTAAAAACAAGAAACAATTTTCACCTTAAAAATGTTATGAACATAAAATTAAATCTGAAAAAATGTGTATTTTAGTGGAAAATTTTATAATTGTTCAATACAGTTTTCAATGTTTGAGGTTGCTATTTTCAAAATTGATTCCAAGTAATTGTCAGATACACGCGTACGAGCTTTAGATTGTTAGATTTGTTATTTCTCATTAACGAAAAAGAAAGCTCACAAGTAAAAGTAATTCTAAACTAACACGGAATATGAAAAAAAAACTTTTTGTAGAATAACCATTTATAGAGGTAAGTAATTTTTGTAGAAATCAATGTGCTGCAAGTCAGTAGGTTCCATTAGAGTATTGAATATCGTCACAAATACGGCTAGTACAGCATTATTATGCTGGCCTGTGCCTCTCTCCATGAAATAGTATTATGCTTTTAATTCAAGAGCAACATTTTAGAGTGTCTGTGGGCTAAACAAAAATACCAATCCGGGGGCGAGGATTGAGTACACATGCTCTAAACAAACAAAGTGTCTAGGCTAGTCTAGGTTAGACAGGTTCAAACCAAAAGGCCTAGGGACGGCTTTTACATGTGTCAAAGGTAAAATGGTTAAAGGTAAAATGTAGAACTTCAATAAGTTCGATTTACTTGATAAATGGTTTTAAAGATAGTAAATTTAATTAAAAGGTATTTATTGTATATGTAAATAATAAAGCCAATGTAATTAATGTAATAGTTAATTTTCCTGCAAATTCAATTTAGAATTGAAATATTCGGGATAAAAAGATCGAAAATGTAAGGTAAAGCCAGGAGAAATAAACAGTGTGGTAAATAAGTGAATCAGGGTTTAAAGTGTGAAGTCTATAAAAACCGTAAAGGAAGGCCGGACCCATAAATAACACAAAAAGTGAACAGAAATAAATAAAATAGTGCTTGAAAGCGTATAAACTAAAAAACGTAATAAAATAAATGATATTTTATTTAAAGTGAAAATTAAAATATGTTATAAAGTAGTTTTCTATCGGATTTCAGTAAAACATAAATAGATTAGTTCAAGATGAGTTGGAAAGGATGATAGACGAAGGGGAAAGGCTAGCTGACCTGTTACAGAAGGGAAATAAAGTCAGAATAAATTTTATTGGACACTGCGAACCATTGGGAACGGCCCACATGTATAATATAAAAACCGAGGCGGTTAAGCTATATTTTTAGTTCTGTCACACCGATATAGATGATTTTTTCGATAAACTCTGACGGTAAAGATAACTTCTGCAGGAAGTACTCACATATCTAAATATAAAGCTTTATATTAGAAATTAATATTTATATATATATTAAAACGTATAAACGGAATAAAAAATGATCGTTAAAACTATTAAATCCTTCATTAAGAATGAAGATCCAGGACCGATGAGAGAACCAGACAGCTTTACATAGCAACCCAGGGTTAACAGATAGACATCCAGGCCTTAAGCAGACAGATGATATTGCCAGCAGCCGTAATTCGCATAGGCTATGACGGAATAAATATAAGTTAAAACTTATAAATGAGTAACAAAAAAAAAAACGTTGTTGCGAACGAATAAATTCCAGTTTGAAAAAAAAAACATTTCAATATTACTTTTGGATCAACCCGAAAATAAAACAATAGGAAATTTAATTAATTATTGATAAGATATAAAATTAAGTTATATAATTATATATATATATATATATATATATATATATATATATATTATAGTTAAAAAAATGCTAAAATAGTTTTAAATGTAATATATGAAGTGATACATAATTAAATGAAAGGAAAAATTCCAAGAGTATTTATTAATTTTGCAAAATTACAAAAATGTTTAATTCCAAACAATGGACTACAATAGTTTGACAGTTGCTAAAGCAACATTCTTAAAATCGTGTTTGGAAATTATTTTTGATTATTTTGGAAATAATCGTTTAAATCTATTGACTAAAAACATAATAATAATTAAGTACTTTACTAAAATATTAAGTATGAATGTAGATATGAGAGAATAGATATCCTAAAATAGTACAATAGGGTTGGAGTTGCGAGAGAGTAAAATATAGGAGTAAATATTGGAATGATAATAAAACCCGTTAGTGAATAAAAATACTTACACAGAGTTGTACAAAATAGTTTAAAATAATTATAAAACATAAAAAGAAAATTTTAAAATTAGTTTAATCAGTGAATTCAAGACGATTACATCAAGCAACTATAATCAGATAGATGTAGTAGAAGGAGAGTCATATTGCACAGGTTAGGCCATTGTGGAGCGTAATTATACTTATTAAATATTATTTGCGTTTTTCTTAATCTATAGTGTGGTTTATGAACGTATTTTTATTCCAACTGTATTCACAGTTCTGTCCCATCCTACGATGTCATACATGTTCATAACCCAACAAATCTAATTATCTGTTGTTAAGTTATAAAACGTCTAATGCTGTGGCAATAATAAACCTCCGTTTTATCGTCGATCCTCACTCTGTTGTTTTATTAACTTGTAGCGCCTCGCTACTGAAGTGTAGTCACGTTATCGACAAACGTCACACAAACGTTGCCAAGTAACCAACACACAGTATAAATATGTTTTTGCTGTTTTCTCTGTAATAACGATTTAGTTACGTCTTTTTTAAATTTACTAGGAACAATTTTTTCTTAGATATACATCCTAAGCAACACAATACACTTTAAATCTTGTACTTTAGATTGTTAACTCTACGAGGAGTTACAAGACTCGAATTATTTCTAGTAAATAATGGAAGAAGCTAGTGACACACACACACACACATACACACATATATATATATATATATATATATATGTGTGTGTGTGTGTGTGTGTGTGTGTGTGTGTGTGTGTGTGTGTGTGTGTGTGTATTTATATACATATAAAACCGTAAAAATTTCCAGTTCGAGTTTGGTTATATTATAAATATGATTTATAGTAAACAATACAAGTTGGAAAAATAAAAGGAAAATATCTAAAAAATTATTGCTGATTATTATTTCAAAAAGACCGTAGCAAAAACAAAGACCAGTCATTAGATGAGTAAACGTCACTACACTTTGCCATAAATTTTGACAGAAGCGAACGTCATACTGAAGCCGTCCGACAGTTTTATATTTTCAGATGGTTTCACGCTACGTGCTAGCCACAAAGTTTACATGACTGCAATATAGGAATTTGGTTGCGAGGGTGGATAATTGATGGTGGCCTAAAATAATACAAAATATATTTCACAAATAGCATTAGCACGATCCTGAACATCGTGCAAAGGCTCAAACTGTATGAATGCTTGTAGGGTTGAACAATTTAAATGAAATATGTGTCTGGGAAGGGAACTGTGGCACAACTATTTTGTGTTTATAATTAGCAACATCGATCGCCATTATCTGTTTTATTGTCGTGCAGGAAGAACTTGGGGTGTAGTACAGTCCGAATAGAAATTAACGTTTATAAAATACTACTGAAAGTTTTGTAGGCAGATGCATTTTTTAACATAAAATAACAAAATTCTACTTTTAAAATTAAAAAACATTAAAAAAATATTGAGAATTTAAAATTTTAGATTCTTTCTAACTTGAGAGACAAACCTAGGAGTATAAATACGTTAACATAAACGTGGTTAACTTGAGAGCAGATTAAAGGTAGGAACTAAATATTAACAAGCTCCAACTCAAAATATATATAATTTTGAACAATGTTTAAAAAAAGTTGAAATTTTCAACTAAAATAAATTTAGTTTAACTAACACAACTGTTTTTACTGTTTGGAGTTAGACTCACTACGAAGATGACTTTCTTATTGGGTCGGTATTTAATTATTAGGTATTTTAAAATAAAACTCGAAATAAAAGAGAACTTAATTATGAAAACATTTTAAATAATTTGTGTTAGTTATGTAGAATAAAAAATCTGACGTAATATTTATGACATAAGTTTGTAAAGTCTTGTTTTATTTTGTAGGTTTTGTATTAGGTTAATAAAAGTACATAGAGCAAATGTTTAATTAAAAAAAAAATTTAACAAATTTAGTACAACTTAATTTTGAAATAATTACTTAGTATTTGAATATATTTAACTTTAACCTTAAGTAGGTTTAACATTTTTACATGACGTATAATTATATATCGCAGGAAGGAGAACAATATTTTGTTGCATAATAACGTATTTTTGTATTATTGAATTGTGAATGGTAAATAGTGAAGTTAAATACTAAGTAATTATTTCACATTTTAAAAACTATTTCACTCTTAAAAATATATTTAGAGTGTGAAAACTAGTTTAATTTACACATAACCAATGTTATGAGTTTTATGCCTTTTAACTAGTTTAAAATTTCAAAATTATGTACGTATCTATACAATCTACAGTGAAGTAAATTTCCAAGTATCAACACGATTGTTATGTGATGAGTTTTTGCATTATCGTTTATTATACAGGTATAAAGGTTTGTAAATTTCATAAATATGTACAAAAGTCCTGAATTTGCTGCTGTATGACTTGGGACCGGTAAAGTGCGTTCCGATATTTAATACTAAGCTATAAATAGTTCTATAATTCTTTTATAAAGCCTCACATCTTAATAACGTTCAAACATATATACCTTTTATGTGTATATATATATATATATATATATATATATATATATATATATAAATTATTTACATTGGCTATAATCATTGTATCAGATGTACAGAGTCTATCGAATTATTTATGGTAGTAAATACTAACCTATATGAATATTTTTTTACTAAAGAAAATGCAAGAAATTGAAATTCTCCAATTTATGTTTTTATTTCTTTGTAAAAGCGTTACGACAGAAAAAACAAATTTCATAAAGTGAAGAGGAACGTAGCGTTTACTGTATCGCGTGAAACAAGTAACGGGAAATGCGGATACTAATTAAAACCTGCGACAACACAATGTTGGCACAACTGACAAAGCCCAATATGTATTCACGTGTACCAACACACCGCAAAGAAATTAATTAAACAATGTTTGTAAAACAGCGAAGCGCTTTTTTTTAACTAAACGTTTTGTTAAAACTCAGTCTTTTATATTCAAGAGAAAAAAAAAACAATTTTGAAATACACCTCATACTTTTAATAACTCTAAATTAGGGTTTGTTTACAAAGGTTTCCATAGAAAAACAAGACGAACTCTATTTTGTTAAATAATTACACAAATATCTTTATATTATGTGTGTCTGCGTCCAGCAACGGGTCTAACGTCTGCACCATGCCTCTCCTACTACATTTATTTTTTCAACTTCTATTTTAGCTCACACTCCCCCTACATATTTATATATATTATTCTAATTTTCAGTTGTTAATAAAATCTTTTTTATTCACCCACTCAAATATAAAACCTTGTTTTAAACGTTTAGTCGATGACACTTGATGTTAATACAGTTCTTGCAAATATTATTTCGTTAATTAAATATAATTAACTAGCTTTAATAATGATTTCGCTTTCTATTTTGCCTGTTAATATTGTGATTCTTTCATATGTGTATACATATTTATATAATTGTAATTATTTAATAATAAGTAACTAAATTAAATTGTCCTTTGTTGAATTAGATAGGAATTAATTTTAAAAAATTGTATGATACTTGTTTATTTTAAACTATTTTATACTAACCTATAAGTTTAGGAACCCTAACTTATAAGTTTGGGCATTTATTACCCATTATTATTATTATTATTATTATTCTATAATTTATTCTTATTTTCACTCTCTCTCTCTATTACCACCTTTTTGTAGTATTTTAGGATTGTTCCTTTGATGCCTGCAGACATACTTGCCATTTTAGAATAGTTCCTTTGATGTCTACAGACATAGTTGCCATTTTAGGATTGTTCCTTTGATGTCTACAGACATAGTTGCCATTTTAGGATAGTTCCTTTGATGACTAAAGACATAATAGCCATTTTAGGATTGTTCCTTTGACGTCTACAGACATAGTTACCATTTTAGGATAGTTCCTTTGATGACTAAAGACATAATAGCCATTTTAGGATTATTACTTTGATGTCTACAGACATAGTTACCATTTTAGGATAGTTCCTTTGATGACTAAAGACATAATAGCCATTTTAGGATTGTTCCTTTGATGTCTACAGACATAGTTGGCATTTTAGGATAGTTCCTTTGATGTCTACAGACACAGTTGGCATTTTAGGATATTTCCTTTGATGTCTACAGACATAGTTGCCATTTTAGGATAGTTCCTTTGATGACTAAAGACATAATAGCCATTTTAGGATTGTTCCTTTGATGTCTGCAGACATAGTTGCCATTTTAGGATAGTTCCTTTGATGACTAAAGACATAATAGCCATTTTAGGATTGTTCCTTTGATGTCTACAGACATAGTTGCCATTTTAGGATAGTTCCTTTGATGACGAAAGACATAATAGCCATTTTAGGATTGTTCCTTTGATGTCTACAGACATAGTTGCCATTTTAGGATAGTTCCTTTGATGGCTAAAGACATAATAGCCATTTTAGGATTGTTCCTTTGATGTCGACAGACATAGTTGCCATTTTAGGATAGTTCCTTTGATGTCTTCAGGCACAGTTGGCATTTTAGGATATTTCCTTTTGTTATCTACAAACATCCAAATTATTTCACCTTACGACACTTACTATTTCTGTACCTCCATTTTATCCCTTTAAGTCGCCCAATACTTGGTGTCATCTGGTAAAGATAAATCACCTAGAAAGGAAGTAGATCTAATGACTAAACCTGTAACCATTTCCCCAAATATTTATAAAATAAGTTCCTAGATTTCGAGAAAAAAAATAGTATTGCAACATCCACTTAATACTGGGAATGGGAGTTTTTTTGGAGATGTCAATTTACCTGAAAGCCTTAAGATAAGAAACGATTAAATGCTGTTTTATTGGGTGATAAGAGCAAGCAACAACTAATTGCAAATTATTATTATTTTGACATGTGACTTCTTGCACTAAAGCAAAATTACAAGCGATTTCGTTTTTATATGTTAAAATTTGACTGTCATTATTTCGATTTCTAAGCTTTTTGTAACACAATTTATCACTTTTGAATATAATCAATGAATACATAATACTTTCCCTGACTTCTTAATGAATAATTTTGTATAAGAAAGTCATTTTATTAATTTTTATAATCTACCAATAGTGAACCTGAAAATAATTTACTTGAAAATACATCGTATACAATTATTTATAATCCTTGAAACATGCTATTAATATTTTTACATCTATGATCAAAATATGAAGCTGCTTTGGAAAGTATTTAAAAATTCTTATAGTTATTATAAATTTAATGATGTCTTCTTAAATTACCATAATTGTTATTCTTATTCAGTTTACATAAATTTATATTAAAGGGTTTTAAATATTCTTACCCTAACTCTAATAATTTTTCTTTATTTGTATTTATTTAAAATTTTGTTTTAAAGCGATGACAAATAAAAAAGAATTTATACTTGCCATTCTGAAAAATGTGCTCAATCTTCTATTCTAAAATATGTGGCTACTTTATTTTATTATTTACTCTAAACGGTACAGCATTAAACAATTATTTCCAAAATAGACGACTCTTTCTACTATTTTAACGTTTACATTCAAAGTTTAAAATAAAAAGATACTCATTTGTATTATTTATTATTTTATGATTTTTGTAATGAAATTTAAATGAATAACTGGTTTAACAAAATATATTTAATCATATTTTATATTTCTGCCTTTCCTAACGTACTAATTTGAAGCTCATAAAATTTACTATCAAAATTCTACATTGAAATTAATTATATAGCAATTAAAAAAATTTCGCTTCTATTTAACTCTAATATAATAACAAATATAAATATTTCCTGAAACATAAAATGAACACTTAAGGCTAATCTACTCATATGTTTAAAAATAAATATTTTTCTCTTAAAACACAACAAAATTCTCTATAAAAAAAACTCATTATTCTTTTCATGTTGAATGTGATTGCTTTTCAGGATGTCGCTTCAATTTCTCGCTTCACTAATGTTAAAAAAATTTTACTGCAAATCAAAATGTTTGAAAATATTTTGTCCATTAATTTTCTAAAATTAAAAATTATCTTGTGCTTTATCTTTCATTTAGTTATTCTTGATTGAAGTTACATGGTTGTGTAACACTATCCAACCCTTTGTATATTGCATTTAAAACAATTTTAGTATTTGTTTAATTATTTCATTACAAACCTGACCAATTATTAATTATATGTCTTAATTTTCTATGTTTTGGTCGTCATAATGATATTAAAATTGTTTTTATTTTAAACTGGAATCTAATATTCAGAACAATATTTTTTGTGTTACCAATTTCTGAATTTTAACTCTTTGTGTTGATTCCATCGTAGCCAATCCGAATTTTAGGTTACTGGCAGCACCCTGGATCTGTCTGCTTAAAGCCTGTACATCTACGTGTTCGTCCTGGGTTGCTAAGGCCAGCTGGGTATTTTTTCCATATTCATTTCTCCGGAAGATTTGACTCGTTCTCAGATAATAATACGTTTATATTTTAAATGCTATTTTACGTTTGTATTAAACAATTTGAATAATTCCTGTAAAAGTAACGTTTAGCAGTAGAGTCTTCCCAGAAAATCATCTATAGCAGAGTCACAGACCTAAAAATGTGTTTTGACCCGTCACGGACTCTCCAATTCACGTTCAGCAATATTTTTATATTTTTCCACGTGGACCGTTCCTACAGGTTTGCAATTCCAATAAGATTTATTTTAACCTTTGCTCCCTTCTGTACAATAGATCAGCTAGGCTTCCAACTAAGTCGTCCCTTCCAACTCACCTTGAACGTACTGTCCCTTTAAATGCAGCCGATAGACAATTACTTCCTAATATATTTTTATTGTCGTTAATTACACTTCCACATATTCTATTACGTTCTTTAGTTTATACACTTTAAAGCAATGTAATTTATTCTTGAACGATGATTTTTATAATTTTGTCCCGTTATTTACTGTTATACATTTCACACTTTATAAAATATTCACCACACAGTTTAGTTTGTACTCTGTGGACACGCTACGATGGATGCGGATCATCTGATGAAATGCAATGCACTCGACCATTCCGGAGATGATCATGACCCACTTATTCGTCTATAGTGGTCAGCGCGTCACCAATTAATTGGCTCAACAGCCAAGAATGGGCGTTGGCTAGTAAGTAAGTGAGCAGGTTTGTACTAATGGCATTACCTTACATTTTCCAGTTTTTTCTCTTCAATCTCTTAATTACAAATTAAATAAAATGCTCGACTATTATATCAACTGTATTTTCTTGATGTGTTGTATAATCATTATATATAACATTTAATTGATTATTATACTTTTAAACCATTTATTTAATTAAATCTAACATCTTGACGCTCTACATTTGATATTAGCAACCATTCAGCTTTAAATCATGTAAAATCAGTCTATGCATTTCGTTTAAACCTGACCTAGAGTAGGTTAGATACGACATAGGCCTTAATCTAGACATTTTATTTGTTTTAAAGTTCCGTTACTTAGATTACAAACGATGATCAGATCTATTCCCTAATTATTGATTATGCCTAATTTTAAGATCATGTTTACTGTGACTTGAATTTTACATTTTTATAATTCCATATTTATGCCCTCAACTCGTTTATGTTTGCAATATATATTTAAGTAAGGACGTTAAAAACGTTGACGGATACACATATTAAATTTAGAAATGTTCAAAATACTGACAATTACCAACTTTTCTTTGTCTGTATTTCATCTGAAATGATGTACAATATAGTGAGTTTTTCTATAAATATCCGTCG
>JBAIZL010000003.1:21836372-21898872 GCA_036971475.1 Prosapia bicincta
AAATATATATATATATATATATATATATATATATATATATATATATTATTTTATTAAAGATTAAATAATATACACTAATTACAGGAATAATTTATTGAATAATACATTCAAAGCTTTTCGTTGGTTGACATTACCAACATCCTCAGGAATTACAATCACTCGATTGTAATCACTTGATTGTAATTCCTGAGGATGTTGGTAATGTCAACCAACGAAAAGCTTTGAATGTATTATTCAATAAATTATTCCTGTAATTAGTGTATATTATTTAATCTTTAATAAAATAATATATATATATATATATATATATGTACCAAACTAGCAAATACTCTACAATACATAGTATAGTATGTGTACTATATATATCGTACATATAGTATATACAAATATATATATATATATATATATATATATATATATATATTATTTTATTAAAGATTAAATAATATACACTAATTACAGGAATAATTTATTGAATAATACATTCAAAGCTTTTCGTTGGTTGACATTACCAACATCCTCAGGAATTACAATCACTCGATTGTAATCACTTGATTGTAATTCCTGAGGATGTTGGTAATGTCAACCAACGAAAAGCTTTGAATGTATTATTCAATAAATTATTCCTGTAATTAGTGTATATTATTTAATCTTAAAAATAATTCTAACAGGAAAACATATTTGATATTCTACATATATATATATATATATATATATATATATATATATATATATATATATATATATTCATGGTCTTGAAAAGGTACGAATGTCACTAGTCCTTTCTGAAGATTCCTTAAGTTTAATAATTATTATTAAGAACCCATTATTAATTAGTAGTAATTTTAATATAAGTTAAATGAAGTCAGGATTAGAAGAATTATATGTTCCTAAATTATTAAGTAACAGTTACTCTGTCGGATGATTGTAATAAATTGAGAGAGTATGTGAACTCTCTGCAGAGCCAATAGTCTGCTTCAATCAATAATTCTTAGTAAAAGGAAACAGAAAAATCTAATTTTGTTGATTAAAGATAAAACGTCCAATAACAGACAAAAAAAATGGAAAATATAATTATTTTATAAACCTTCTCTTCTTTTAGTTTCAAAATTGGGTTATTTTCAAGGAGATAATTTGTTTGAAAAACCATTCATCAAATAACATAAGTTTTCATATTTAGAACAACAAAAATTAATATCACAAAAATATTGGAAATGCCATATGTAATGAAAGCAAATGTTATTGTATTTTCTGTCAGCTGATTGACGATTAGAAATGGTTAAGCTCTGTAGTGATGAACAGGATTCGTTGACTTGTATTGATAGCTGTAACATGCAAGACATTTTAGTCTTAAAATTTAATTTAACTTTTGATTTTTTTCATATCATTTTTGTGAAAATATGGTTTTATTTATTTATAAATCAATAATTTTATTACAAATATAATTTTCGTTCTTTCAATGTTTTACAATGCATTTAAATTTTTTAATGTTTTCGTCTATTATTAGTAGTAATAAATCAAATAACAATAAATTATAGACGAAAAATTACAAACTTTAAAACACCCTAACCCGATAAAATAACAAAATTGAAATAAATAATACACAAAAACCTATAATCACAAATATTTATAGGCCTAATCGTACCTAAGGTTAGAATAAAAATATTTGTGGTTAGAGGTTTTTGTGTATTTATTATTATTATTTTACCACAGTAAAATTATTCAAAATAATTAGGGAACAAAATTGCAGTTAAAGCTAACTATTGACTCCCAAATACAATTATCTATTCCAAATACAAATACAATTTCCTTATTTTATTTGTAAACATAGAAAATACCTGAATTGAAGTAAACCAAAAAGTTAACAGGTGTTCTCAGTCACGTAATAAGTTTACTAAACGCATGATAGAAAACCTTTCGCTCCACCGCGGGAAAAAAGTCACGGAACGCGTGTTAGAGAAAAATATCACGTTCCGAGGTAAAGTTTTATTCAAATCGTGACTTAGGTACTAAATAAAATAAATTAAATTTTAAACGCAGACTGCCTTTTTATAAGGAGAAAACTTCCCAACGTCTAGGAAGCATCTACCCGATGAATTGACAGGCCAAATACAGAACTTTGATAAACGTACAGAGTTATAAATAGATTAGCAATTTATAAGAATTGTTCGAAAAACTCGGACGAAAATCTCTGTTTATCGTGAATTTAAAATTACGACAATTTATTTTAAATATACTTAGTACTTAATAATACAATAGCCTATTTAAAAATATACTGTTAAAGGCGAAGGTTGGACAGTCACATCTTTCTGTTTCACCGTTCGCCTAGTTAATCCGTTAATTAGGATCGGAAAAATATGCTTAAATCAATTAGAATTATTGGAGGTTCTTTTATCATGAGTGTATACAAATTCTCTGACAATTTTGTTCCCCTACCATGACATGATTTCTCCACTACTAATTTTTCTATACTACTGGATAACAAAAATTGTTTATGGATTTCCAACCAACCAATAACAAACATTGCAAATATATTCATTTAAACACATCGACATCATTAAATTTATTCGTGTCTTGGAAAAACTGAGTACATTTGACTCTAGAATGTGAAATTGTCATAATTTCTAAAGTACCATGGAAGAGACATCTAGTGATTAAATGCAGAGCTACGAAACTGAAGAACTTTCGTGCTTACCCCTATTCCAGGCATTATTGTACTTAATATAAAAGCAGACTTAATGAGTTTGATAGTCGTCTCGGTGATAATTTCAGGTTACGAGAAAAAGTCGTAGAACTTAAAGTTGGCTTCACTTTTAATGGATTTACTTTACCCAATTTATAAATAGGCATATGTTATTTTTAGGTTATTTAAATAAAATGAATCAATAAGATATTTTTAAATGTTAAGGTATATAGCTAATTATTATGGAAACAGAAATTCCAGCTTTACTGAAATTATAAAAGGACAACACTGTCTATTAATGTTTGAGATGTGTTTTTAAATACATGATTATTATGATACTTTGGTGTAATAGGTAACAAGTAATTTTATCAAATTTTTGCAAAGTAGAACGGAAATAAGAAATAAATTGTAATTTTGTTATTTCTATATTGCATTTATGTTTATAATAATATCAATTTGTTACTAAATTTCTCAATTTTGTATACGGATTTGTTAGGTTTATTATTTTTTGTCATATTTCATCATTTTAATTAACGATTTACTAATTTCCCAAAGTAAAGTTACTATATAAGCTATATATAATTTTAAACAGTTTATAAATAAGAATGTATTTACTTAGGAGGTATTAAGGTTTTCGCCAGCTACATTGTTAACATTATCAAAGAGCTTTCAAGAGCATTTGTTAACGAGCTCAAGTCTATGATAATTGCAGAATTGTAGCTAGTGAAAGTTTTAATACCTCTTAAGTAATTACATTCTTGTTTCTAAACTTTATATTAGAATATAAAAAATAATATAACGAGATATCAGCAAAGGTTTCCTTTAAAAACAATTTTGTTGCTCTATAAGCTCTTTCAAAAATGTATACCTTTTATATAACTTTTTTATTTTATGTCCGAACGGAATTTTCAATACTTACGTAACACTAGAACGGGTTGTATTCATTCAAAATAAAATTACATTCTTGATTTACTAATCAATGTTATTAGGGTTAAACCATTTTGACAAATCTAGTGGCGTTATGTGAATTCTACTCAGATTGCAGAAGTGTGTATTAGATTGTATTATTAACAAATGTGTGTAGGTTATATATATATATATATATATTCTTTTTACACTATTTCCGTTTTACAGGGTGATTCACGAAAATATACAGAAAAAGTTTGGGAGCTCATACTGCATGAAAAAAGTTTATATAAACATGAGTCCAGAAATGCTTCGTTATCGAGCTACGGCTAGCAAAAGATTTCGTCCGGATTTCAGCACACCATGTAAAACGAGACCTTTCTATAATTTTGGTAAGGTAGATTAAGGGGAGAATCCAATTGTTTCTTATTGTTTTTGATCTGATAATTAATTGAGTTTCAGTCTGTGTAAGTATTGTTCTGTTCGTAGTAATTGAGTTTCAGTTTGTGTAAGTATTGTTCTGTTCGTAGTAATTGAGCTCAGTCTGTGTAAGTATTGTTCTGTTCGTAGTAATTGAGTTTCAGTTTGTGTAAGTATTGTTCTGTTCGTAGTAATTGAGTTCAGTCTGTGTAAGTATTGTTCTGTTCGTAGTAATTGAGTTTCAGTTTGTGTAAGTATTGTTCTGTTCGTAGTAATTGAGTTCAGTCTGTGTAAGGATTGTTCTGTTCGTAGTAATTGAGTTTCAGTTTGTGTAAGTATTGTTCTGTTCGTAGTAATTGAGTTCAGTCTGTGTAAGTATTGTTCTGTTCGTAGTAATTGAGTTTCAGTTTGTGTAAGTATTGTTCTGTTCGTAGTAATTGAGTTCAGTCTGTGTAAGTATTGTTCTGTTCGTAGTAATTGAGTTCAGTCTGTGTAAGTATTGTTCTGTTCGTAGTAATTGAGTTCAGTCTGTGTAAGGATTGTTCTGTTCGTAGTAATTTATCAGATCCATAAGAAACCATAAGATCCATAAGTAAAAACCATAAGAAACAATTGAATCCGTCCTGTAACCTACCTTACCAGAATTTCAGGAACACCTCGTTTCACAGGGTGAGCTGAAATTCGGACGAAATCTTTCGCTAGCCGTAACTTGCTAACGAACCATTTCCAGGCCCATGTTTATACAAACGTTTTTCAATATTTCTACATGTAGAATGAGTTTTCAAAGTTCCTTCATATCTTCGTGAATCACCTTGTATTTAATATTAATAATTGTTTCTGATAAGTCAATTCGTAAGATACAATTGGTAAGGAAAACAATTGACCCTGTTAGTCTTATTAAAGTATAAAGAATAATTGGTTAATATGTTGATAAAGGTGTTATTTAAAATAAACTAATACACAATCTCAAATAACATGGGGTCAAGCTATTCCTTTAAAAAAAGTACACATTTTCATCTAAATCTTATAACATTCAAATTTAAAAAATATTGAAACCAAATTTAGTAGTATTTTCGTAGTACCATTATAAAGTTACCAAAAAGTTATATAAAATTTACTCGTTGATTATAAACGCTCCAACAAAGTATTTTCAAAAAAATATTTTTTAATAGCATTAACAATAAAAATAGTAATCAATAAAATAGGTTGTACACAGGATCTCTATTGTTATTCCTTTGCTGTACAATTTTACGAACTCCATTATGAAATATCAATTAGTGAGTAGAATTAGCAATAGAATTGTGACATTATTTTTGGTATATATAGCTTTTTAACATAATAATGAGAAGAAAATTGCTATATTTGCTTGCATCTTAAACCGTACTTTATCGGTGCTATAACAAAATTTCGAATCTAGTCATTATACCTATGCTGCTTTAAAATGATTTTTCTTTAAAGAGAGATAAACAATAATTTAGCATGTTATTAATAATATAACTTTATATTTCTAATATATTCTCATTAAAACCGCGAGCTTTACACAAATATTTGCTTTTATCAGTCGTCCTATGATTTACGCTAGCGAATCTAGCTATTATCACTCGAAATAAAATGAAACAATATTTTTGAAAGTTATAAATATTATAATAAAAATAAAAGACAGCTGTTCTGATATTCAAGTACAATATATTATTCGGCTACGGCGATGTTTTGTTAACTAGATTGCTATCTTCATCAGGTCTTGAAACAATTTAATATCTTGCCGAAACATCATTAGATGTAAATGACAATTTGACTTTGTTACGTCACAGCCACGCCTATTGGCTCCATGCGATTTATACTGCTACTGCGACGTTTCGATAACTAGATCGTTATCATCATCAGGCCCTGAAACAATTAAATATTTTGCCCAAACATCATTAGATGTAAATGACAATTTAGATTTGTTACTTCACAGTCACGCCAATTGTCTACATGAGATTTATTCTGTTGCGTGGAAGTTTCTATATCTATATCAATATCATCATCAGTCCTTGATACAATTTATCTCCCCGAAACATCTTTAGGTGTAAAAGACAATTTTACTTTGTTACATCATACACGGGGTGTCTATTGGCCCCATACTATACTTGAATCGCAAGACAGCTGTCTTTTATTTCTATTATCAAATCTGTGTGAATATATCCTGAATTATATAATTAATATAAGTTAATATATTAACATACTAAAGCCATGCTTTGTACCAATATTTGTTTTTATAAGTAGTCCTAAGATTGACGCTAGCGACTCTAGTGATTATCGATGGAAGTAAAACAATACAATATTATCCTGAGCAGTGGCCCCCTGTGACGTTGAGAGATTGCCGCTTCAAAGTCAACATTACTTAAAGGTACAATTAAAGGTAACTTTGCAAAATTGGGTTTACTTGAATGACATGTTATTACATTTCTTGGTATTATGATTTTGTAATATAATGCAAAGATATAGCCTTGTCTAACGAGCACATTCCTTGTCACTTCGACGTCTTGATCATTTGAATATAAATGAATGTAATTTTAAAGAAAATTACTTTTTAATGTTTACCTTTTAAAATATACTTTTCCAACGAATTATGAAAATAATTTAAATCTTTAACTGTATAATATAAACTAACACAAGTAACAAGACATTATCATATTCAGGACGTACAATATTCGTGTTGTTTTTGTAAGTCTGTACCCCATTTAAATCACACCAGGCCAATTATAAATCCCTTGAGATTCAGAGTTTCTTGACGCGGAACAATGAACTTACGAAAGTAATGATGCTCACGATTCAATTCAATTTAAATTAACTATTTATAATTAACGATTCACATCCACTTTTACAAGGATTTGTACAAAACATTTACATATAGACAAGTCCATAAGTAACACACTACTTTATAAATAATGACAAACAAATTAGTCCTGATTTGTACTTACAATTAATTTTAAAAAAATGTGTAATGTAATATATTAATTACATGTAGCAAATATTTTGAAACTATTATTACCAACTTAATTATATTTAGACTATAATGTGTTATATAGCAATTTAAAACTATTTCTAGTTTCCTAAAAGATATTCTAATCTTATTATAATTAGCTAAAAATTCAATTCACCTACCTCTTGGAGTGCCTGGAGAAGGGCAAAACAACAAAAACACATAATTGGCATGTTATTCATTGTATACGAAAATAGTTACATATAGCCTTAGCTAATAGAAAAAAACATTACAGAGCTAAGCTGCAAAACATAATAATTTTTTAAGATTATTTATAAAGTATTTTTAATAAAATTAAAGAAAATACATTCCAAAATATTAGTACTTGTTGAAACATGTCTTACAGGTTATTCACAATGTTTTAAACATATATAAAATTATTTATGGAGTATTTCATTAACGAGTAATTATTATACATTTTAAGTTTTAAGAAAATTTAAAATCTCATTGTGTATTTGTTTTCGACAAATCAAGAATGACAATAACAATAAAAAATAATAGTTTCTCCTAAAAGTGGCGGAGCTCTACCAATAAAAAGATTTAAACCCTTGAACTAGATATTTTAAAAAGCATTAAGGATGTGCATATAAAATAATTTACTATGTGTAATAAATTTAATAAATATAAATAATTATTGGTAAAACAAGAATAAGAATGTGTGATTTACTAATATTCATGTAAATAAATAATTAAAGCAATGTTGAAAAACAATTACGTAAGCTGAATATAAGTTTAAAAAATGTTTTAAATACTAATAAAAAACAATTAAAACATAAACATAGGCCTTCCTGGTTACTAAGGCCTAACAGGGCTAAATGTAACACAAATTTAACAAGAGTAATTTCATAAATACTAGAAAGAGTAATTTGTATTGTGTCCATTGATGGATTAGAGTTTATCGTTGTATTTAAGTATGTGTTAGTATAGTATTATAGGTATTGGGCAAAAATGCACTAAACTTAATAGTATTCCTGAAATAATCTCGATCATTCCACCACAGAGAGGTTTATTTAATTTATTGTTATAAAATTTAATTAAAAGTTTGAAGCTCAAGTTATAGAAATCGTTTTTCTGTAAAATTAGGTTTTGTGAATTATGTTGATCAATTCTTTAAGGATTGTAAGCTAGGAAAGGATTATGTAAAGACAGAAACAATCTTGAAGGAATATTATTAAAGGTTGTAGCTAAAGCACATTATGTAGATGTATAGATGCACGTTTTTGCCATATTTAGATAGGGAAGGGAGTTTTAGTATAAATTTTACGTTAGATAATTTAAAACATTAAATTTAATTATGTGTAATTTGTAAGATACAGAGTAATAAAAAACGTACTTTATAACTTTAAAAGCCTTTTGCCATTTCTAAGCTAATATTGTCATGCCGTCCTTTTGTTTAGAAACGCTAGAAGAGATAGAAAAACAATATAATTAATACATTTAAATAAATCATAAAAGGAAAATATAATGTATTCGAAATATAGATATTTATTAATTTAATATAAAAAATTATTTATATGTGACTTTAAAGCAAAACACATCACGTTTTGGCAACCAATGTTTTTTTACTTGGACTTAGATACTTTTGTGACGTTTTACAAACATACACCTATCCCCCCCCTCTCACACACATACATACACAAACACACTCAACACATACTAATACTAACTGACCCACAAACACACACACACACACACACAACTCATACAAACATACACACACACACAGTTCCCCTTGTTGGTAATGAAAGTTTGGTTTGGCACTAATGAGTGTTTACCTTGCTACTAATGAGGGTTTACCTTAGTATTAATGAGTGTTTGCCTTGGCATTAATTGTATTTACCTTGGTGCTATTGAGGGTTTACCTTGATTGTAATGAGTGTTTACCTTGATACTAATGAGGGTTTACCATGGTACGAATGATGGTTTACGTTTTCACCAATAACGGTTGCCTTAGCACTAATGAGTGCTTACTTTGATACTAATGAGGGTTTACTTTGGTACTAACGCTGGCTTACATTGGTACTAATGAGTTTTTGCCTTGGCTCTAATGAGTGAGTACCTTGTTACTAATGTGTGTTTAGCCTAGTACTTATTAGGATGTATTATGGTACGAATGAGGGTTTATATTGGCACAAATAAGGGTTGCCTTAGCACTAATGAGTGCTTACTTTGATACTAATGAGGGTTTACTTTGGTACTAATGCAGGTTTACCTTGATACTAATGTGTATTTACCATGGTACTAGTCTGCGTTTACCTTGATACTAATGAAGGTTTACTTTGGGACTAATAATGGTCTATCTTGTCACTAATGAGGGTTTACCTTGATACCAATTGAATGTTTACCTTTGTACTAAATAGGGGTTACCTTCGTACTAATAAATGTTTACCTTGGTACTATTAAGGGTTTACCTTGATACTAATGAGTGCCTAAATTGATACTAATGCGTATTTACTTTGTTTCTAATGTGTGTTTAACCAGGTAGTCATGACTGTTTATCACAGTACTTACGTAAAACGTGGCCTAATTATTATAATTTATACGTTCTAGGCAAGCCTTAATTATTGCAAATCATATTCATTATCAATTGGCGTTAAACAACTTAATTTACGGGCTTTATGCATTATCAAACATTCTGCCAAAACAGCTTTTTTTGTGAAGCTAGTCACACGAGCAACGCTTTTAGTTCAGAAGAGCATCAAGACCTGGGGACCACTTTCTGATGTTTCATTTCCTACAGAAGAAAGTCACGGTAAAACTGCGCTAACCTCACTCTTGTGGTAAATGTACCTTAAAAAACTCATAGCGGTCACGACTGCATTAAGAAGAAAACGA
The DNA here is from genome assembly GCA_036971475.1 of Prosapia bicincta. Classification (NCBI taxonomy): domain Eukaryota; kingdom Metazoa; phylum Arthropoda; class Insecta; order Hemiptera; family Cercopidae; genus Prosapia; species Prosapia bicincta. Next base: position 21,846,242 of record JBAIZL010000003.1, read on the forward strand.
GACTATTTTAACAACAATAGTAATGGCGCTACTGCTGGATGAATTTAAAACTAATGGACTACGTGAGTAAAAACTTATGTTCTACCTTAATGATAATGCATTGTTTAAGCTTCATGACTTCTATTTAAATTGCACCTCAACCGACTTTGTAAAACACTATGAGTAATCTCTGTTTGCTTTTAACGCTATAAAGTATGTTTTTTTATTGTCTTGCAGAATAGCTTTACTTTATAACACAATTCTGCATAAAAATATGTAATGAAAAAGGAGAAGTATACTCAGTTACCGAGAACAGTTTTAAATTTATAAGCTCCATCAAAAACATTAAAAGAAATTAGATATTGAATTACAAAACAACTAATGAAACCATTTCCTCTTTAAATTTTATCTACAAATATAATAAATATTTCTGTGTAGGTTCTGTGGAGACTATTGCAATACTCTTTGTTATTTTTGGCAATTCGAAGCCCAATGACTTGTCTAGCTGGCAAGACATATAACCAAAGTATATCTTTATTCCTAGCGGCAGTAATTCAATTACTGGGATCAGAAGATATGGTAATAAAAGAAAGGACTTCTATAGTTTTTCCTTCTTACTTGAGTATCCATTCCAAAGTTTTTATTGGTAGATCTATCATCAGCATTTTCTCTCATATTTCAGTGTAGAAAATCACGTTTTTCCCTTCAGTGTATATTTGATGATATTCATTACTTCTCTATTCCTCTTACTCGATCTTTTAATGCCGATCTGCAGCTATTTCCCCAAATAACTGTTTTCTACTGCATTTATTGGTGTCTTCATGTTCTTCTTTAGAAAATTCGTTTTTCTCTTCAGTGTATATTTGATGATAGGAATAGAGAAGTAAATGAATCTTAACTTACTCGTTCCTTTATTGCCGATTTGCAGCTATTTCCCCAAATAACTGTTTTCTACTACATTTATTGGTTTCCTCATGTTCCTCTTTATAGCTAAAACTACGGTGCCCCAATTCACTGTTATTTCCATTAATGTTGTATGTAGGTGTATTTTTGTACTTTCATTACTCCTTATTTTACAATAATGAATTTAACAGATTTATGTTGGTGCGTTCTAACTATTTTCTCCAAAAATCATTTCCACCTTTAGGCATTGATCACGTTCACCATCTTCCAATTCTTTATATTCTTGACTCTGTCTCCAGGATTGTTAAAGTTTTGTTCTGCAAAGCTTTATATCTTTATTATTTTTCCATCTTACATTTCTTTATTTCTTCCTTCAATTTTCCAGCAAAATATGTATTATCTACAAATAAAAGAAACTGGTTTTGATAACAAATAATAAATTTGTGATAAACTCTTCTAAAAAGTGTACATCTATTTTGATACATTTGTTTTACGAATGTTTCAAAGCTGTGGTTAGTTAAATCCATTTAGATAAATAGTGCGCCTTTATCTTAGATCATTCAACTTGAAAATATTCAGAATGTACTTGTCTGTGTCTGGTACAACTTATATTTCCTTGTATACGTTTGTCACTGCATGTATACATTATTGGTGTATTCTGTTGTGCTTCAGGCTATCTAAAATTTCGTTAATTAACTTTCCTTATTTCATAATACGGAACACGACGTATGAAGTGAGTATCAGAAATGATAGGCAACTACGTTATCACTTATGTCAGAGCGTGTGTACGGTATGGTGAACATAGGATTATGTAGTATAAAATACAGAATGTTGTAGAGAGGGGAATTGTGGATTGGGATCAATGTTACACAATAAAAGGTTGTAGAGAATTAAGTGCTAAATTCAATCTGGTATCAAGTAACATTTTTCTAGTAATCATGTACTGATAAAAACCTTTATATACTTTCTAAGACGTTTTAAAGTATCTGTATGCTACCGTCAAATTTAAATAGATTTCAAATAAGTTTTAAATATATTTATAAACAATTTAATAAGAAAAGGAAACATAGATCTTCTCTTGGAAATAAAAATTTTCTCTTTGGAAATATTTAAGTAAATTAATTTGTAAGAGTGTTGGTAGGTAAAAGTGCAGAATAAAAATATCCATATAATGTTGTCTTATAGGGCATATACTGTGATGGTTGAGGCCCCATCTGTGATTTATGGCATACGTCTTGACAAGTACAAATCCTTCCACGCTTGAGCGGACACAACTGTACGCCGTCTCGTAAATACTAGAAACTTCTAGAAGTAAGCGGATGGAAATTACTGGAAGCGCTGAGTCGATGTATGAAAGTTTCAAAATATAGATGAATGTTTAAAATGTAGTGTAGCAAGTAAAAGCTTTAGGGATAGGCAGTGACAGTCACGTGTTAAGTGTAAACATACTATTAGCGAACTTAGTACTTATTAGTAGAAACTAATTTTAACAGTGTTTTGGAAGATTTGTTAAAATGTTAAGTGTGTAAGTAATAATAGCTATAAAGTGTGTGAACTTAAAACAGTTATTTAGCATGAAATTGCTTTAAAATTTGTTAAACTTATGTAAGAACGGAGCAATACCTTAATCAATTTTGAATTAATTTCAAATATATTCATAAACTATTTCTTAAAGAAAGGGAACAATCTATAACTTCTCTAAGTAATAAAAAATCTTTTGTCAAATGACAAAAGTTAAAAGGTTTTAATGTTGTCTTATATAAGTAAAATTTAGTACGGGACAAAATAGTTTACATATTGTAATCATAACTTAAAATATCCTCTATATATTTAACTAAAGTGACAAATTTTATTCTTTTAGATGCAACCTTATATCATCATTTTTACGGTTATGATAATTTTAAATAAACATTTATGACTGAATAAATTAAATGATTGAGTAAACTTAAATTCATTTTGAAGTTATAAGATAAATATATTATATTTAATGAAACAATTATATTAATATTAATTACCGATTCAAAAGTAAAACGTTTAAAAACTAAGTAATATTTATTTGGGAAATCAATTTCAAGAATTTTGATTGTTAACATTTTAACATAAATAATATTCCGAAGAGTATTTATTTAGGTAAATGTTCTTTACTAATTAAATGTCACCTAACCAAACCTAACCTTTACGATACATTTGCGAGTTGCTAATTGCATGCGACGCACGTCAATGCCTTTAGAATCTTTATTCATTTGAAGGAAAGCAGCAGCACTTTGCAAAAGACTCAGATCGGACTTCAAGATGTAATATAAACATTGATACAAGTAGGCGACATTCTATTTTATGTGTTTCTATAAAACTTGAATATATGAACATGTTTACAAATATTTGTTTAACTTTTGAATATAAATTTAAATTTTTTATGTACTTCATTAAGACGTAGTTTAAAATAAAAGTTTTAAATATATTAGGTTTTCGTAATCAACGGGAATGTAATGGATACAGTGTCAAAAATGAATTATAATTGTTTTTCAGCACATAGTAAATGATGTGGTTTTAGTAATTTTAAAATTAATTTTATCCCAAAAATAGGCAAAAAAGAGAGGTATTATTATGTTTGGACTTTCGTTGTTACTTTTTTTAAGTTAATTTTTTCACCTAATAGAATATTTTTATTAGTAATATATGTCAAAAACACAAAATGTATGTATATATATATATATATATATATATATATATATATATATATATATATATATATATATATATCATAATCCTTGGATGAAATTTTGTTTCAAGTTATATATATATACTTGATATTTTGCGTTATCCATTGTTTTTCCGTTGCACAGACTTTATGAAGTTAATATATTACTATTGTAGCAATTTTATTCACCATTAAGAGCAATGATTTTACCTTGTGTGATGAGGCACCTTTCGGTCATTTGAGCATTGTCGAATCACTGATATTTTTCTGGTCTGGAAAATATCAGTGATTCGACAATGGTCAAGTGACCGAAAGGTGCCTCATCACACAAGGTAAAATCATTGCTCTTAATGGTGGATAAAATTACTACAATAGTAATATATTAACTTCATATATATATATATATATATATATATATATATATATATATATATATATATATATATATGTTAATTATATATATACATATATATGTATATATATATGTTGTATATGTTTAATGTAATCCTTGGAAGATATTTTTTTCTTATTTTATATATGCAGGTTTTCGCTGATTATCAGTATCAGCATTTTCCAAAACATATTTACTACCGTATAGTTCAACAGCTAGATCAGGACTGTTCATATAGTTGCATTAAGTCTAACAAATTAGTTATCTTGTATGCCTAATTAATAAAACATTAATATTATAGTCTATTTTACTGTTTTATTTTTAAGATTATTATGAAATGTGGTAAACTTAGCTTTATGTTTGGATTTAATACAAACACGTTGCATAGAAAATGATCATGAATTTTCAGAAATATGTAAGATGAAATTAATTATAAATGTTCAAAAGGGTTTGAAAATGAAAATAATAGAAACTTTAGAAATTGGACAAATAACAAAATCAATCTTTTACTTAGTACAATTGTATGGAGAGTTCTGATGTATTTATAGAAACTATACGGTACTAAATAAATATTTGAAAATTGTGATGCTAATAATCAGCAAAAAGCTTCAGCTTGAATTAAGTGTAGGAGTAAAATAAAATACAGTGTTATTGTTTATAAAAGTGTATATCTACCCATATATATATATATATATATATATATATATATATATATATATATATATATATATATATAAATAATGCAATATGTATTCTTGTGTATTAATAAAGAACTAAGTCAAAATACAAATACAACAATTATAATTGAATTTACAATTCAAAACTTTTCGTTGGCTAACAGTACCAACATCATCAGGAATATTCCTGATGATTTAGGTACTGTTAGCCAACGAAAAGCTTTGAATTGTAAATTCAATTATAATTCTTGTATTTGTATTTTGACTTAGTTCTTTATATTTATAAATAAAATACGTTTTCTTGTTAAATGTTTTTAAACAACATAGGTTATTCAAATACAAGAATATTTATTAATTTATATTCAAAGCTTTTCGTTGGTAAACAGTACCAACATCAAATTATTGTAATAATTATTGTAATTTTCATTCCTGATGTTGTTAGTACTGTTTAACAACGAAAAGCTTTGAATATAAATTAATAAATATTCTTGTATTTAAATAACCTATGTTGTTTTAATATATATATATATATATATATATATATATATATATATATATATATATATATATTAATTATGGTGATATGTTTTCTTGTAATATAGTTAATAAATTAAAAATATTTCAAAAACAAGAATACTTTTAATGAATTTATTTATTCAAAGCTTTTCGCCGATAAAATAGTATCAGCATCTTCAGGAAAATAATTATCTAATAAAATATGTTTACAAAATTAAATCATATGTGCTACCTATATCTAAACCAGTGTCCATTTTGATCATATGTTTTAATAATCTTATCTATTTCAATGTCTATATTGATAGCACATATTATTTAATATATTTAGGTAGCATATACGATTTAATTTTGTAAAAATATTTGATTAGATAATTATTTTCCTGAAGATGCTGGTACTATTTTATCGGCGAAAAGCTTTGAATGAATATATTCATTAAAGGTATTCTTGTTTTTGAAATATTTTTAATTTATTATATATATATATATATATATATATATGTGTGTGTGTGTGTGTGTGTGTGTGTGTGTGTTATTGTAAATAAAGATAAAGAGCTTTATTCAAAATTTTTGCAAAGGAAAAGTAACTAGTGAAACATAACTTTTTATAAATCAATAATTAATTGAAACCTAAAAATAGAAAAGTAAAAAGAAAAAACAATTGTTTTTTAATATTTTACTACAAGATATTTTCAAAGTCATCTTGACTATTCTTAGACTCTTAATTTCGGATTAAACATGGAGTCAAATAGACTCAATAAATAATTTGAATGATAGTAGGCCAAGCTATTATTTTGCAAGAAAATAAAATAATAAAAAGTAATTTATTACCTAATTAGTTCATTTATTGAATGCTCCATAAATACTTCAAAGTATTGTTTAAAATATGTAGGCTACATTGAAGTATTGTGTGTACATAACAATTAAATTGAAATTATATATTTAAAAGTTTCGTGTATAAATAACCTTTTAAAAGTATTTTAAAAAAATCCAAATAAATTTATTTGCAATATTTGAAATGAATATTTATAATGTTATATAAATACTAGAAATGTAAAACTTGTAGAAACAGATGAAATATTTTTCAAAGAAACATAAAAGAAACTATGTACATATTTAAAATTGAGTTAAACACTAAAGCTTTGTGTGTTTATAAGTGTGTAGAATGTTAACTAAAGTACCACTACAAAAAAAACTTCGAGCAGATTTACTTAAACATCACCTATAAATTCTTAAGAATAAAATGTGAAATGTTTGTAAGTAGCGTGTTTTAGTATGTTGCTCATGTATGTGCGTGTGTGCTTGTTTGCATGTTTGTGGTCTACGTTAGCAAATTTATATGCACACCCTTACCACTTCCTTTTTGATTCTTGTTCGCTGAAATAAAAAACAGTGTTATTCATCATTAAAATGTTCAAAACCATCTCAATAATTGTAACATAATTGTCTAAAAAACATTTTAAACATATTTAGTAACAGAGTCAAAATAAGAACTGAAGCGGACATGTAAGCAAAATAAAGGCGGGCTTTGAGAGTGCGTCATAAAGCGAATTCTGATCAACGGAGTAATTATATAATTAAGAAGCATGCTTACCAAAATATTGAGTGCTAAAAGGAATGTAGATTGTTATATAAAAAAGTTACCAGAGCTTTAGCTGCAAGCAAGCAAAAGATATAATGTAACCAAGTTCATGATTTAGAAAATATTAGAAATAATTTTGAGATAGAATACCATGCCAAAAATATGATAATATTGGAATCTAACCGTAAGGGTCCTATATACACTATGGGATAGGCTACAATACTCCTAAGTCTAATTTAACCTCTAAATACGCTCCTAAATATTATAAATCCAATCTAGTATTGTTTTAAGGAACAATTACACTAAATAATGATAATAAAATGTAAAATACATAAGTAATAAACAATTCAAGTTTATATATAAGTAGTTCATAGCTAGTTAACCTAATAAAGAATTTGAAGTGTCTGTCATTAAAGTGAGAGAAATATCGTTCTTTGCTTCAACAATAAGCGAGCCTTTATTCAATTGTGTTGGGTCTCCAGTTTGGCCGAGGCTGGGAAATATATTATCCCAAACTTGAAACCCATTTAATTTATTTCAACTACACTATGAAATCTATTATGCTTTTAAAATTATAAATATCAATTTCACTTCAAGGTCTTAAATTTACTGCCTAGACAATGCGTTTTTAATTTTCGAAATTTATTTGTAATTGTCTAACGTTATAAATTTGGGGGTTTGAAGCAAAACATGTTTTGAAAAGTAAGTATTTTAAGTATAATTGCAAACACATTGCTCTGATGTTCCATTTGTTAAAGGCTATGCAGATATTTTGTCGTGTATAATGTACGTTACAATAATTAATTTTAATACAACTTTAAACAAGAGTTCTTTTTAAACATTTATTTCACACATACCTACTAGAATTAATAAGAACACCTTGTAGAAATTGTTCAGAATTTTTTAAAACCTATAACTTTTACTAAATACCAAACACAATCCAGTTCAATGTACAATTCAACAAAGCTGAACCAGTTCTATTTGAATGCCAGTTCCTCAAGACTCTCTTCAATTTACATAGATGCCAATTCAACAATGATTCTGTGACATTGTGCGTTCGTTTTATTTGTATCTGTTCATTAATGAATTCTTATTAACTTTATGTTTATAAAATAGAAATTATTCAAAACAAAACTTATAGATTTGTAAACATAAAGTTCAGAACAAGCTGACTAGCCAACAGATAGGATGTAATGGAAAATGGAAATGGAAGCACGAAGTATAACATATTCGTTGATGAATTGGCATCAATGTTAAATCAAAGGAGCATTGGGATTAAGAAAAAAAATCAAGATGGCGTTGAGAAAGTCTTCTTTTAGAACGGTTTAAGCATTGTGTTTTTGTATAGGCCTATTGAGGTCATTTGTATTTAGTAACTAGTAAAAGCTGTAGACTATTGACTATGCTGACTCTATTGTTAGCTAAAAGACGTGTTTGCTTGTTCAATCTTCATAGTTCAAGCGGTTTATCTGAATTTAATAATTGTGTAATAGAGAATATTTTTTTTTTATCACTGAGGTGTTATACATAACACAAAGTAAACAAATATTCTTTGAGCTTAGCTTGTGAGGTTATGTTAAAAACAAATAAAAATTTAATTTGTGAGTTTTGTGTATGTTTTTATTTGTTTCTAACATAACCTCACAAGCTAAGCTCAAAGCATATTTGTTTAAATATGGCACTCAAGTCAATCGAGCTTAATTTACTACATAAACTCAAATTGAAAGTAAAATTATTATCAGATGATATTTGGGAGTTGTAAGTTAGAGTTTGTAGTAATAACACTCACTGATGATGATGACTTATTCATTGAAACGCAAATGAGTAAATAAATGATTAATTTGTGAGTTTTGTGTATGTTTTTATTTGTTTATAACACAAAGTATTTATTTTTTGAATAAAGGTATTTTGTCGATCAGAATCCTTTAACCGCCAATTACTAACTTAGGCTTTCAATCAACCCAGCTGATTAAATTTGGAATCTAAAAATATGTACATAAATTCATTGACGTTAATGAGTATCGAACCCAGAATATTGAAGTTAGTTACGTGCTTCGCTCACTATACCACTCAGCCGACCATTAGTCGTAATTACAATAATTATGTAACTGATAACAATAGTAATCCACAATACAATATAGAAACACTGTGTAGTATTGGGATGCATAGTAAAGATGTAGATGTTTAATTATAAGTTATCCATCCAATTTTCTGATATAGTTTTCAAGATTAAAAAAAAAATACTTTAAATATAAATGTGTATGTTTAGTACAAGTTTTAGACATAAGTTGAAAAATAAATGGTTTTTAAGCACAGTTTACATTATAAGTACAGCAATTCTTTTGCTTCTAGTATCCTTGGTTAGTTAAAAGCTTTCTACTTTTAATATTCATTACTCAACAATGCAAAATAAAAAATCGATAGGATTCTCCAAAGAAAACCAATCATACATGAATCAACAGGAGTGTTTCAAAGTGTTGACAAATTTTAAACATTTTTATTTGTTTCTAGGTAAACAAATCAACATTTCTAGCCTATCCTTTATATCGTCGTCTTCATATGTTATGGATTGAGGGATCATTGGTGTTTTCAAAGTTATATATTTTTAGCCACAATTCCCTTCTTGATATTTCCTGTATTATGTATTCAAAGGGGGTGGTGTAAGTCTCATATGCATGGAGCTTTCCTCTGGCTTCGGCACGGACGACCTACATACTCCCAGTGTCCCTAATACTATGCCATCAATACACGCTAGACCTTTCAAGGAACAAGGAACAAGATCGTGTTGAAATATTCGGTTAAGGTTAAAATGCGAGATACTACGATAAATATAAGAAGTATGTTGCTGTAGAAAAATAAAAATAATTTTTTTAAATAAAAAGACGTAAATAAGTTATTTATTACTATGTTGAATACAGCAACTGTAAATACAGGGGGGAAACGTATTAATTTTTAATTTTGAAAAATCTATATTGAGTTTTTGAAGGAATTGAATAGAACTTTCAAAAGCATTATATTTAGTTGTTAAATAATAACAACGTGTTCTTAAACTCACAATATTTCTTGTCAAGATTTTGTAACGTTATCACTGTTGATGATGACCTAAAAGTAGTCGAAACGCGCTTAAGATAGAAATAATAATAATATTAATAAAATTCGTTATTATTATATGCCTTTTTTATTTGTCAAAAATACTACCATGATATATTACAATTTTTATTTTTATGTAAACAAATGCATCTGTTTTTTATAATTATCATTTAACCATGGCGTATTATTTATTAAATAAATGTTTAACTGAAATTATAATATCTTTCTGCATTTAATATGAGACTTGTACACTTTCCACGGAATTTTGCAATTTTCAGCCTTTAAAATCAACATTTTGCAAAATCCTTTCATAGTATGCGTCTATGTTATAAGCGAAATGCATCTGAAAAATGTTAAGTGTCTACCGTTTATAGCTTCGACTCTAAGTTGATTCTCAGTCAGTCACTCAGGACAAAGATTCTTAGATATGTAGATAACATTTAACTTTACTAAGTAATAACTTTATATTAAATAAAAACAACCTCTTACCACAATTTCAACAATTTTTATTTTAACCTAATGTACATTTCGATTACAAAGTAATTGTAAGGTATTTTACAAATTACCTCTGAAGATGATTACTTTGTAATCGAAATGTACATTAGGTTAAAATAAAAATAGTTGAATTTGTGGTAAGAGGTTGTTTTTATTTAATATAAACATTTACGCCACAGTTGCTTCAAATTGTTAAGTAATAACTTTAATTATTTTTTAATTGGTGCAGCTTTACTTTTAGCTAAACGAATATTACTATTTAACAAAAATAACAGTTTATTTTGAGAAAACACTACAGGCGCTATTTCATGTATACTTAGATAGATCACGTGTTTTGGAATAACATTTCCTTACTTGTTGAATGAAAAGCATATGAATTTAAAGAAAATATCTAAAGTTAATATAAAGTTTTACTAAACACTTTTAAATGTTTTAAACTTGCCTATAGTAGCACTTACTTTGCTTGTTGAGTAAAGTGAAGTAAAGTAAGTGCTACAAGCAAAATAAGTGCTACTATAGGCAAGTTTAAAACATTTAAAAGTGTTTAGTGATTACTAGTAGCTGACGCGAAGATGGAATCAACAAACGATAAAGTTTTACTTCATATTTTACAAGGTTACTTTCGATTTCAAATATATATGGATAAATATTACACATGTAATATTTTTTTAAATGTAAAATTTGGCATATATCATATTTTAAAATTTTATTCACGGTAAAGTTTTGAAATTTACAAAAGAATTGAACTGATAAATCTTTTCTCCATTGTTAAATGCATCAAAATTTTACAAAGACAAAAATAAACTATACAAATAACTAAAAAGTAAAAATTAACAAAACCCGCTAATAAAGTATATTACATAAAAAACTTTATAATATGATAAAGTCATACTAATTTTATTAAGTAATTGATAATTATAAGATATTAACTATTTTATCCTATTTTGTATCATATAGTAACTCTTTTATTAAGATAGCAACTCTCGTATATGAAATCACACACGATATACTGTACAATAAAGTTCTATGACGTATGCACTTTAATAACCTTATTATTTTTTTATTTTATTGGAATTATACTACAAATTTATAAAAACCTTTCAATAACATATGCACACACATAGTTCTTGTATTTTGAAATAGAGGATAGACATATCTCCTCACCGAGGGGAGAGCAGAACCACTTCAGGTAAGGGCAACGCTATGGGAAAGGTTTCTCCTACTACCAGTAGAAGGAGATAGTTTGATCCTTTCCTTCATCTAAGTAATTTCATATACCATTCCTTGTTCGACTTCCAAGATCGAGGAGTAACGGGCAAACACGTTTAAGACCGTATTAGAAAGTAGGCATATTTTTCGCCCGTAGCCAAACACACGTGATGCAATAATATCTACACTACATCTTATACCAGAGGGTTTATTGTTTTACTTTAACCCTAACCATAGTCATAATCCTTACTATTCTTTGAGGGTCAGGTTCAGTAGTTATATTACCAGATAGGCTTGAAACTGCAAATTTTAAAATTTTTTTTAAATTTTCAATATTTTTACTATGAACAATTAATATACAGGACCTGAATACAAGACCTCTCTAAAACAACCGCTGTGGCCTCAAAATGTGACAGATCTACAGCTAAGCGCTGACTTTCATGACCTTAATATGGTACTAATAAATGCCGTGAGACTTATTAGAAGTAAGTTGGTAACACTGTAATGATAATCCTGTGTGAAATACGCTCACCTAGTGCAGTTATTGAACTAACCTATTCAGCGCTACCAACGTTTGAAACTTTATACAAACTGTATTCAACAGTAACCTCCACACGAAGTTAGCAAATGTTAATTAATTTTAAAATTCAAATGATATTGATATAAGTATTGAGATGTAAGTAACTACTAATTAAAAACTGTATATTGTGATTTTAAATTAACTTTATACAAAACAGTATCAAAATTAATCTAATTTCCAAGGTCATACATTGCATTTTTCGTATGAAATTTGCCATTCTTTAACATATTAATTAAAACAAAACTCTTTTGTGAAAAAAAATCGCTTTTTAAAATTGTAGTGCAACGTTCGTAGGATTGTGAGCAGTTGTGCAACGAGTGTAAATATCAATTCACAGCCTAAATAATTAAAATAATAACAAGATGTTTTCAAACTCATAATTTTTATATTTATCTAAATCATTTCGACCACTTTTAGTGATACAATCTTTTAGCGTTCTCAAAGTTGGTGATGACAGAGAAGCTATTGAAACGCGTTTGAGATAAATGTATTATAACGAAAGAAATATCTGCCTAGTATTCCAAGTAACGAGTGTTTAGATTCTAGGTCTGAATATGCTACAAAATATTCCATATTTATCATCGTTATTCCTAAAATTACATTCAAATAAAAAGTATTTTCTACTACATATGAGATTTTAGAAGTTTTAAGTAGTCTTTTACAGTTATAACTTTTTGTTAAAAGATTGTCGACAAATTTGAATTATTTCTCGTGACTAAATACGTGAAAAAAGTACGCACAGAAAATGTACCTAATATTTATAATTAATATTTACAAAACCTTCAAAATATACTGATTTTTTAACAAAACTTTATTATTATATAAATTTTAAAACCCATTATATTTTTTGTACTTTCGTCATAAAACAAACGGTTTCTTCCGTTTCTATCTGCATATATTTTTTTAGCTGAACGCTGTGAGAAATAAAACTGCACAAAACCCAAGATTGATGTTGGCAAGAAACTGAGCAGGATATTAACACTAAATCTTCTTCTGGCCGCAAGGGAATGATAAATTACGCGGGAAATGCTGAATGCTGTGTTCATTTTACAAATTATGTGCATGCGTTTTATAAACATTATGCTATGCTTCGAGATGACAACATGTTTTCCTTAGAAATGACAAGAGAATAAAAAAAGGTATTGCAACTTAATGATTCTCCGTTAATTAAAGGATTAATATAACAAGGTTTTGAGTAAATTCAGCCCAACAAAGAGGCAATAATGAACTGTTCTTAGTGGAAAATGTAAGAAATAAATAAGAGATAAACTATTTAAGTTTCAGTCAGGCTGGTTTAATCACTTTCGTTCACATTTTTCTAGTAATTTCAAAACTAAATTGTAAAACGTTTAGACAATATAACACTTGATTTCTAATAAATCATTGGCGTGTTGAATAGAGAAGTTTGACCTCAAACGGATGAGTTATTTTATAAATAGTATGTATTACTTTGATTGTTTCTAGATCTGTTAAATTTTTAATTTAGAAATATTGAAGCACATAATTGAACATTTTAGTGTTCACTGTTAAATAAATATAAACTTTCCTTAAATTAATCTGCAAATTATCCTAAAACGAGTAAATCGAAATTTAGGTCAAGATTTATGTTTAAAAATTTCCATCAAATATGTAATGCATTTTTATTATTTTTTTAATATAGTATTGCGTAATAGACTTGCATGTACCCTACTTATAACCAGAGACTGAGGACATACAATTAAGCCATCTTTAGATTTTCTCCTATAAACATATAAACTACGGGAGGGACAAGTTATTTCAACATTCAGTGGATAACAAAAGTAGAAACACTTTTAAAACTCTGTTAGAAATTAAGTCCAAAGTAGGGAAGAAACATCTGCGTTATTAAACTAGTCACGTGGGATATTAAGACCCTAAGTTAACCATACATATCCCTACAATATTTAGTTACATATATCGCCCACATATGTATATCTGATAGTAGTCTACTTTAGAGTTTTTAACAACTAAGCATTTTTAACAGTAGTTTGTTTACTTAAAAAAAAAAAAAAAAATGATATTTACAGAATAAAAGAGAAATTTTTCTCAATTTAAGAAATTATAACAATCGGTAGTAGTAAATTCAGAAATTTCTCAAAATTACACTAGGTTTTGAAAAAGATATATAAAAAGATGTGAGTAGAAAGGAATTTTATCAAAGAACGTTAGTACAATTACATGAAGTACTATATGTTTAGTGTGATTTTATTATAGGGTTCTATGACAGTGGTGAGGAGTATATTTACTACCTTATGACTTTTTAAAAATGTATTTTTATAATTGAAATAAATTAGAAACTGTCGTAAACGTAATTTAAAGATGTTAATTTATTTTGAAATAACTTTTCAAAACGTAGACTTTGGCTAAAAATAATGATCGAGAAGTCAACTTTAACATAGTATTATTGAAAGAAAAGCTCGTTATGTATTTCATCCAGCTAGAGAATGAGAGTATTTGGTGGACCCTGTGGTGTTTGTAGGGTCTGTATTTTCTCTGGCTGTAGTTACATACGGGGTCAAAGCTGTTGCTATTTAGCTCATAAAAAAGAGGAATTTTCGATTTAGAAGAACATTTTTTGTATTTGGGAAGGGCGGAAGGGGGCGAATGCTAAGGGGACTATTTCTATTCTAAATCAAATGTTGAAGTTACTGGTAAATATTGTGCCCTGTCTTACAGAATGTGATGAATGTGCTTTGTTAAAGAAATGACTAGGGTGTTTATAATTGATAAGACGTCATTATGTTGTGGAACTATTATGGCTTGAATTAAACTGATTTCATTAAACACTTGAAACTTCCAGTAACAACTGGCACTATTTTATAGGATTTATTCCTCTGTGAAGAAAACGCCTACTCGGAAAGAGAGAAATATAAACGAATACGTATTCTGTATACGTACAGATTAATAAAAATTCCCACTGTCAGGAACTTGAAATTAAATATAAGTTGTTTATAAAAAAAATATTATTAAAATTTCTAAAAAAAAGTTAAAACTATTTTATCTTGCAAAATATTAACTGCTCTAGTTACTCGTGATTACGTTGATTTAGAATGTCTTACGATATTTCAATCTTATGTTCTTTCAAACTTAATTTACTTAAATTAATTTAGTAATTGTTTAAAGTATTAAACTTCTGTTATCTCCAACACAATCAAAACACAACTCCAAGTGTTTAATCTGGGATAGTGGTAAACTTTTGTGTTACGTCATCGGACATTGTTCAGTGGCAAATATCTTTATATTTATACAACTGATTCTAAACTTCTACAAACCTCTAATACATTCAAACCAGAAAACCTCCAAGTATTTATTCTGGAATAGTGATAAACTTTTGTTTACGTCATCGGACATTGTTGAGTGCCAAATATCTTTATATTTACCCAAGTGATTCTAAATTTCTAGAAACCTCTAACACAATCAAAACCCAACTCCAAGTGTTTAATCTGGGATAGTGATAACATTTTGTGCTACGTCATCGGACATTGTTGAGTGCCAAATATCTTTATATTTACCCAAGTGATTATAAATTTCTAGAAACCTCTAACACAATCAAAACCCAACTCCAAGTGTTTAATCTGGGATAGTGATAACATTTTGTGCTACGTCATCGGACATTGTTGAGTGCCAAATATCTTTATATTTACCCAAGTGAATATAAATTTCTAGAAACCTCTAACAGAATCAAAACCCAACTCCAAGTGTTTAATCTGGGATAGTGATAACATTTTGTGCTACGTCATCGGACATTGTTGAGTGCCAAATATCTTTATATTTACCCAAGTGATTCTAAATTTCTAGAAACCTCTAACTCAATCAAAACCCAACTCCAAGTGTTTAATCTGGGATAGTGATAACATTTTGTGCTACGTCATCGGACATTGTTGAGTGCAAAATATCTTTATATTTACCCAAGTGATTCTAAATTTCTAGGAACCTCCAACTCAATCAAAACCCAACTCCAAGTGTTTAATCTGGGATAGTGGTAAACTTTTGTGTCACGTCATCGGACATTGTTGAGTGCAAAATATCTTTTTTATTTACCCAAGTGATTCTAAACTTCTATTAACCTCTACCACAATCAAAACAGAACATCTCCAAGTGTTTGATCTAGGATAGTGGTAAACTTTTGTGTACGTCATCGGACATTGTTGAGTGCCAAATATCTTTATATTTACCCAAGTGATTATAAATTTCTAGAAACCTCTAACAGAATCAAAACCCAACTCCAAGTGTTTAATCTGGGATAGTGATAACATTTTGTGCTACGTCATCGGACATTGTTGAGTGCCAAATATCTTTATATTTACCCAAGTGATTCTAAATTTCTAGGAACCTCCAACTCAATCAAAACCCAACTCCAAGTGTTTAATCTGGGATAGTGATAACATTTTGTGCTACGTCATCGGACATTGTTGAGTGCCAAATATCTTTATATTTACCCAAGTGATTCTAAATTTCTAGAAACCTCTAACACAATCAAAACCCAACTCCAAGTGTTTAATCTGGGATAGTGGTAAACTTTTGTGTCACGTCATCGGACATTGTTGAGTGCAAAATATCTTTTTTATTTACCCAAGTGATTCTAAACTTCTATTAACCTCTACCACAATCAAAACAGAACATCTCCAAGTGTTTGATCTAGGATAGTGGTAAACTTTTGTGTACGTCATCGGACATTGTTGAGTGCCAAATATCAATATATGTATTCAATTGATTCTCTGACTTTTGTGATTTTACAGACAAAAGAAATTATTAGGTGAAAAGAAGGAATTCTAATGATTTTTCTAAAATTTATCATTGAACATAGTTTTAATAAGTGTGAAAACGCAAATAATTTTCGTATTTTGTAATAATAAGCTTTATGTTATTCAAATGAGATGAAGTTACTCAGTCCAGAAATGTCATCGCTGTAGTTTCGTATAACAGAATAATTTAATGAAATCATCCAGGAACGGAGCCCGCTTGTCTGATTCAACCTGATCTAGTTTTCAACTCTGATTGTCGCTGAGATTTAATTGGTGCCAAACAATTTAAATTAGTTGTTTGAAGCACTTGAAGGAGTTTTAAAATTATACAGAGTAGCTGTAAAAACATTGTTGCATACGAATTATATGTTCTATATGCTGTGTAACAATTACATTATTTTGTTTACATTGTGTAATATAAAATTTTGTTTTTATAGAATTATTTTTTCCAATTAGAATTTATTTTGTATTAGAATTTACTATAACTCATGCTATGAAAGCTAGGGAAAAAAAATTATCGTTTAGCTTTCATACTAATAATTAGTAAGGTTTTAACAATTACACTTTGACATAGTTGATGCAATTGCAATAATGCTTATAGAGAGAAAGAGAGAGAGAGAGAGAGAGAGAGAGAGAGAGAGAGAAGAGAGAGAGAAATTATTTATTTTTTGTATATTGCAATCTTTTCTATTTGTTGTTGAAAAATGAGCCTGGATTTTAATGTGAGTATGAAACAGTATTAAATCCATACTTCAAATGAAAAAATTTTAAAATATTTGTAAAAAAATCCTGTGATAAAAATTACTAATTAACCATAAAATGAAGGTTAATGCTATAACACGTTTATGTACACTTGCATAAGTACATATTTATGTACTGCTTAACACTGGTACTATTTCCAGTTTTAAAAGTTTATATGTTTAATACACGAAAGGTGGTATTGATATGGTTTGCAGCAGTAGCACTTCATTTTGACTATTTTATAAGTTAATGTTTTCCTTAGTTGAGTTATTTTTGAAAAAAAATATAATTAGTAAACAAGAAAATGGAATATTTAAAGTTATAGTATTGTTAAAAAATAATTTAAAAATGGTTGAAATACATATTTTATAGATGAGATGTTACATTATAGTTAGACTAATTTTTCTATAGCCTGCAGAAACAGCTTGTTGAAAATCTTTTTTAGGCTTTTCTGAGCAGTTTTCAGAAGACGTATACAAGAATGGTTCCATAAATTATATATTTAATCAACAATGGTTCAAAACTTTCCGCCTAGCGTCACTTTGAGGGCATTGAAGATAAAGTAGAATGACAATACTATACTCAACAGAATTTTATTGTGTTGTTTCTCAACAAAATAAATAGTTCTTGACAATGCTGACAGTTATAGTGGACAAAAGCTGTAAAAAACTTGAAATTTATTCTTGTTTTGAAGAGTTTATAGTAATAAATACTCAACAAGAGTATAAGGATAATAGAAAGAATATAAAACAATTATATAACAAGATTATCTTGAACAATTAAAAAAATTCTAATATTTAGGCGCTTACAATGTCAGTATCTTGTAGACCGTTTAAATATAACTATCGATAAACCATAAAGTTATCGACAACTAGATAGCTTACCGATTGCTATAGGAAGTGTTCGCCCATATGTTTTAATCTTTGTTAATATTTATATTGCCATAGTCCACATTTATTGTAGGCCTAAACGGCTCCCTCATACACTTAGACTATTTCATGACCGATTATTTTTGTCCTGTCTACGTCTTACTGTTGTTAACCTGGAAGAAACTTTGGTGGCAATATTTGCTCTATAATTTGGTTCTCTTTGGTCAATGATCTATAATTTGTCTATGATCTATGATCGAGTATTTCAATACGAACGTGTAGTTTACATATTCGTAATTTGTACGAATATGTTTACATCTTATTTGTACGAAGTATAAACATATTTTAAAGACAGACTTTAAAAATCAAATACACTTGAATGTTAAAGTTGTTGGAAACTTTGCGCAAGTAACCATTGCTGAACTTTTAGTAGCGCAAGCCGGATCACATTATATGTAAAACTACAAATAGTATTTACACGTAGATAGTTTGTGTTTTCTAGTAAATAAAATTATAATTCTGATGATTTTGGCACAAGTTTTCGTACAGCTTGTTTTGTAAAGTTAAAATGTCCTACTCCCATAAATAAATAAAAACGTAAATAGCTTCCTATTTATTGTAAATATCAGTTTAAATTTTGTTAGAATTATAAATGTGAATATCTTGCCCCTAATTTAGGTTCCTATTTTATGTTGGTATTCCCTTAAACCAAAGAAGTATTTGTCTGTAACTTCGGAATATGTATAATAACTATAAAGAATAGAGTTGTGAGTTACAAATATTTTTTCCCTTTTGATAACTATTGCAGCTCATTTTCCTTAATTTTTCAAACTTGTTTAGACGTCCAGTATTAAAAGAATGTCTTCTAGTTAATGCCATGTACTAACGAAAAAAACTTGGTTTAAAAAATATTCAAAAACATTGAATATTCTGAAACATTGTGCAATGATTGTGGATATACTTACAGAAGACGTGGCAGAAGCTACAAGCACCAATACAGCCTCTAGTGAACAAACCTTGCTTAAGGTAACTTTAGTAACATTGTTAAAAAAAACGTTGGTAACATTTAAAACGTTATACTTTCGTTTTTAAATCATACCATTTGTTCTCTATAATTCTTACTTTTATTTCCACAATAAAATGTCAAGGAGAAAAACGTTTTTAAAATGATATTTGTAAATATTATATCTTAACAGATTACTTTACTTCTAAGATTCAACATAACCTATAAACTAAAGTGTATCTAATTAAAACATTCTACCTAAGTGGGGGTGGTCGCAAGATTGCGACTAAGTGCGAATCCATAGGTTGCATACTAAACTATACACTAAGTGACGAGCAATCTACAACAGTGAGATAGAGACAATCGTAGAGCAATCTACACAGAAAGAAGAACTGTAGAGATCGTGCAGCCAAGTAGGAAGATAAACTACAATAGTGAATAGGGGCTAAAGAGAGAATCATCAAAACTACAAAAAATAGAAATGGGGAGGGTTGTTGTAAACAGAAATTTGGAAAGATTGGGTTTATCTTCATTACTTGTTAAAAGCACTGTATTTTGGTAAAAACATTGTTCAGTCTTTATTACATGATGCTGTACTTTCAGTTTTTTGTATAAATTTCACTAGATACCAAATATTGAGTGTATATATGTAAACTTAAAATAGATCTAGAAAAATTAAAATAGATTTTACTTTTATATTTTAAAAATGGAGGTGTATATATATGTAATTTTATGCACTACAAAATAAACGTATGTATTCCGGACATACTTTATCATCATATATATATATATATATATATATATATATATATATATATATATATATATCACGAAAATATTGAAAATTATCACTAAAAACATTATGTATTTTCATTTTATTACAAAAATAATAATTTTTTTAAAATTATTACTTTTTCAAAATTAATTTGTTTTAAAGCATAAAATTCGGATCATGTTAATAGTTACTTTATGTAATGATTATAACACAGTAGGCTAAGAATTATATTAAAAAAAAAATGTTAGTTTAAATTTATTTTCATGTGTATTCGATCAAGAGTTTTTTGTAAAATAATAAAGTTTTGTAGCCAATTTTATTTAATTCAATAAGATTTTAACAATAATCTTTCCGATTTAGTTTTAAACTTCAGTAACTTAAAGTGACTTATAAATAATTAATAAGAAAAACTCATTAATAATGTCATTGAAATTAAAAGATATTCATTTGGACATGTATATATATATACATATATATATATATATATATATATATATATATATATATATATATATATATATATATATATATATATATATTAATATATTAAAAATGGTGATATGTTTTCTTGTAATATAGTTAATAAATTAAAAATATTTCAAAAACAAGAATAATTTAATGAATATATTTATTCAAAGCTTTTCGCCGATAAAATAGTACCAGCATCTTCAGGAAAATAATTATCTTATCTTATTATTTAAAACATAAGATAATTAGTTTCCTGAAGATACTGGTACTATTTTATCGGCGAAAAACTTTGAATAAATATATTCATTAAAGTATTCTTGTTTTTGAAATATTTTAAATTGATTAATTATATATATATATATATATATATATATATATATATATATATATATATATATATATATATATATATATATATATATATATATATATTACTAAGAGTACATATAGTGTAAGTGAAGAAAAGTTATAGTTTTAAAAATGAACGATATTTTAATATTTTATTGCATCTAATGAAAACACAATTATTTGTTTGTGTTTGAAGAGGAAACAACGATTAAAAAATTTATAAATGAATGTGGTTTATTAAATTTAAAAAATATTCTTCACACTTTACAATAAATTTTTGATAAATCCATGAAGTTTCTGGAAACACCTTTTTCATTTCCAGAGTAAAACTTTGTTCTACATCTACAAAAAGGTGAACGTTTGCTAAAAATCCGAGGACAGATACTATGATAAATGTAATAAAAAATATAGAAAAACATAAAAGTATTAAGAAAAAGAAATTGTTTTTAAAAAGTGTGAAAGAATAAAACAATTTATATAAACCTAAGCAGTACTTTAACAAAGTAATGAAGATTATTACGAGTAGTGAAGTTTGTTCGGGATAAGTTTTGAATAGTTCTTTTTAAAATCTGTAACCAAAATATATTGTCTCATTAAACAAAAATTTTAAAAAAGTGTAAATATTTATACAAATGTAAATTTTCTGTACACATAAAACATATTTACACATAAACAAAACACAAAACAAAACAAACATGTGTCAAGTACGACCACAACGAAATCACAACCAACTAACCACGACACGAAAACAAATTCACAAAACACATATTTAACTATGCTATAACAGGTCCTACTTTTGACAATGTAATTATTTTTCAGCTCTATTCGGAATAATTATTTTGAAGAAAAAAAACCAAAAAAAGTTAATATAGAAATAATATTAAATATATTCACTAATTTATATATTATTTAATTAATTATTAAAATATTTATTTATTTCAAAAAAGATTTTATCACATTTTAAGGGGGTTGTTTATATTTTAAACTTATTACTTTATACTTTAAAATAAAATTTACTTATAATTATTTTAAATGTCATTCATTTATATACCCAGTTTAAAATTTAAAATTAAATTAAATTTAAGTATCAAAAAAAATTAAATACCAAAGTTATAACATAGTTGTACAATTCTAAGAAATAAGAACAATCAAATAATTATTGTGAATAAATTAACTGGAAAATCTGTTGGATAAAGTTTGTTCGGTTATGGAAAGTTTAATACTGTATTATGGAAAGTTTTTCTCTAGAAAGTATTGTTAGATCAACAGGGTATATTTTAAAACATAATTTAAATTCAGGCAAATATTAAATGAAATAAAATAAAACTCTGACTCATTTAAAACGGTAAAACGAATACATTTATAATAGGCTTTTATTAAATATTTGTTCATAAAAACAATCCTTGTATTAGAAAAAACATTCCAGAATATTTTATTGTAATTGAAATTCAAAACTAAAATGGTGTTTAATTTGATTCAACAATGCTAAATCTATTTCATAGTTTGCTACAACCTTCCCTATTTTATAGCATTCAGTACTTTAAAGGAAATTTGGAAACTTTATGAGTTTCATGAACAATAATCAATCAAAATAGTCTTAACAGAAGTGATAAATGACCCCTAACGGAGATGAAGTGTCTCAACTTTACTCAAATTTCCGGCAATAATTAACTAACAAGTCCCCGGAGGCGAGACGAACCGCAAGTGAGCTGAAAAATATTTCATAAGTTTGTAGTAAAATGCGTATAACTCCTTCAGTTTAGTCGACTAATTTGTTTGATTGTTCTTATTTAAAAATAAACATTTATCATAAAACAAGAAACATATATAATTAAACAGTAAAACCATAACGACAAAATTGCAAAGTAGAAAGCCGATTTAATTGATTACACTGAAATATGTCATATGTACTTTAGTGCATAAGTGAGAACAAAAGCTGTGAGGTGAAGGGTGGTTTTGTTTTATTATAAATAATAATAAAATTTTGAAAGGACGTAGACACTACGAAGTTGAGGAGAAAATTGAATTTCATTGCATTTTAAAAATATTAACTAATTTTAAACTTTGAAAAAAAACTTTTGTATGAAAAATGTTTTTTTAGGTATGGTAAAACAGAAAAGTAAAAAGAAATGTTTCTATGCTTTCTATATTTTAAAGTCTTCTAGAAATTTCATCTATGCTTTTTAAATTTTAAAGATTAAATTTTTAATTGAATTTGTCAAGTCTCTTTTATAATTTAATAATTAACTTTGCAATTGGAGGTTATTTTAAGGTTATGTTTTAGTAACGTACAAATGCTATTCATATATATTGAGACATATCACGTATATTAATAAACTATGGGATATTGTAGCAACTGTTTTAGACTTTATTTAGACGTTAATTAGAGTTTATGTTTTAAGAATGTTCAAAACATAATCATATATGTTCAATACCTAATATAAGATTATTTTGTCATTTTATTTTATGGTTTTACTTCATTAGTTCAAATTGCCATTTTAACTCACTATTCTTCTTGTAGAGCAATATTTCAAACTGGTCGTGTAATTGGTTTTCCAGAACTTCGTCTATCCTTGTTATTGTCTCCTTGTCGGTAAGTTCTCCATACATGAATGTGCACCGACAAGACTTCTGCATGACCTGAAATTAAAAAAATGCAAAGTATTTGTTTGTCTATGGATAACTTAGTGGTTGGTATGGATTTAAAAAATCTATATAGGAGCCTACTACACAAAATTTGTTTTATCAAATAAAACTAATTGAATTTTCGGTATCATTGGCAAACTAATTTTTGGAGAAAATCTACAATCTAGGATGTGATCTACTCCCACACGAATTAAATCTAAAACGTTTGTTTTTCGATCGAATGACTACAGTCAAACAAAATGCTTGGGAACACGACCAGTATCTAAGAGTCAGAGGGCCTCACTGTAAGGCCTGGATTAGCCACACTAGTGCCACTTCTAGGACGAGAAAATTCGGATTCACCGGCTTTTCCAGGAGTACGCAGGATTAGTAGAATATTCTGAACGGCCAGGTGTATAAGGCCTCACTCAGGTTAGGATAAGTCTTATTTGTTTAATTAAAGTTTAGTCTAAAAATAAAGTTTTACTAGCGCGAAGTAGATGCGTAAAAGATGGCCGCCGCCTAGTTTCGCGTAGTGTAATAGTGAACATCACCTAGGAGGGCTATTGACAAGGTCAACAGATTAAAGTATGCCAGGAAAGTACAATTTATTTTTTTGTTATTACCAAATATATCCTATCTGGAAACCGTGTAGCACATTATTATGACAATAACGGTTGATCTTGTTTTCACGACTTTTGGAGGAATCTGACCTTTTTGCACTTTGCACATCAATAGACACGACAACAACAACAACATTACAATGTAATCATTGTGCTCTGATTTGTAAAGAAGCCATGAGTAATGAACTGGTTTTCGATGTATAAAACAAGGTTGTGCAAGTAGACTACTTGTCCGTAATACAAAATGTAAATTTTTTTAGGCATCACCAGTTTTATTGTTTTCTCTTGTTCTTACGAGTTTCTACAACGCCAGGTATGATTCATTCTGCAGTTTTGGTAGCGTGTGAGGCCAGTATTTACGTTCATAAAAGTTTTTACCACTTATACCCCAAACTAACTATGCGGAACATAGGTACGGAGATAAGTCTGTCTCATAGGTGGTAAGAGGAAAACAAATAAGCAAACTAACCATAAAAAGTAAATAAGGTGGATTCGTCCTTCCATTATTATTAAAATAACGGTAGGAGTCATTGTGCAAGTTAAGTTTTAATTACATCGTCGTTTACATTAATTATTTCAATTCAAAATTTTGTTTTTAGGAAACAATGTACTGATTAGGTTTTATTTACATTGTTATTTATTTGTAATGCTATACCTCAAGGGTTTTAGTTTTAGGAGCCACCATACTATTTAGGTTTTAAATACATGTTATTTATTTGGAATATTGTAACTCAAGTTTTTGGTTTTAAGAGCCACCGTACTGATTGGATTTTGTTTACAATGTTGTTTATATGGAATATTGTAACTCAAGTTTATGTTTTTAGGAGCCATCGTACTGATTAGATTTTATTTACATTGTTGTTTATTTGGAATATTGTAACTCAAGCTTTTGTTTTTAGGAGCCACCGTACTGACTAGGTTTTAATTACATTGTTATTTATTTGTAATGCTATAACTAAAGGAGTTATGTTTTTAGGAACCACCACACTGTTTAGGTTTTAATTACATAGTTATTTATTTGGAATATTGTAAATCCAGCTTTTGTTTTTAGGGGCCACTACTGATTATGTTTTATTTACATTATTGTTTGGAATAATATAACTGGACGTTATGTTTTTAGAAACTTCTGTAGCGATTAGACTTTCGTTATATGGAATATTATAACTTTAGATTTTGTTTTAGCAGCAGCTGTACTGATTATGTTTTCAATTCACTGTTGGCTTTATGAAAACTTTTAACTCAAGATTTTGTTTTCTGGAGCCTGTATTCAGGTTTCATTTACAGTATAGAATAATTTTTATTTACATCGTTATTTATTTGGAATATTATAACTCAAGGTTATGTTTTTAGGAGTCACCATATTGATTAGATTTTAATTATATCGTGTTTTAGTTGTATTATTATAAATCAAGGTTTGTTTTAGGAGACATTGTACTGATTACGTTTTCATTACATTATGTTTATATCGAATATTGTAATAACTCAACATTAAATTTTTTAAATAATTCGTCTACGTATGAGTGAATAGTTGGAACTGTTAACATGTGACGCCAAGTTTTAGGGGTCAAATGGAAGTGTAAATGAATTCGGTACCTAACGAATCTCCTACCGAATTTTACTCAATGCAAAACATAAATGGTACTTCTAACCGATGTTTTTGTCTTCTAATATTACAGATCCTTATAGGTTGTGTTTAAATTATTTTCTAAAGCAATTTTCTATTTATTTAGCTAAATCGCATAATAAGGTAAATTACATGATAACGTAAGATTCTATACAACAGCAATCCTGCAAAACACTCTAATATCAATATAGTTTTTAAAATTACTCAATTTCCTCACATATTTTGACAGCAAAACTCGCTTAATCAGTTACGTGTACACTTTGGATTCATTTAAAAATTCTTTTTAAAAGGTTGAAGTGTTCCTTTTTGTATTTCGAGCTCATGTATAAATTAAAGTTAATGTTCCATATTGACATTTACATATAACACATATTAATAATTATAACGATGCATAGAAATCATTTCTTGGAGGCTTAAGTATCAAAAGGTTTAGTTTTAGACGCTTGACCAAGTTTCATTATTTTCTCTGGTTTCATAGGACGTTTTATATCACCAGGTATAAAAATTTATAAATTAAATTTTAATAATTATAACATATAAAACTAAAACGTATATTACAATATTCATAATATATAAAATTATGAAACCTAAATTTATAAAAGTAAAGTTGTAATAATAACTAGGGTTATATTAAATTATTTATTGTAGTTGTTGTAACAATAGAATATACATCAAATATTCATCAATTAGAGAATTTTATAAGGTTATAAGGCTCTAACTATTGTTGAATCCTCAATGACTTAAATTGTCATTAAAATTAATAATTATTTGACATTACATCTCGTCATTTACGTAATCGGACATTAACTCTGCCACAGCTGTTTCTTTAAAATTTATTTCAAGTGCTTTTAAAATTAATAACTAATTTTTAAAATGTTATTTATTATTAAATTCTTTTCAAAGATAAAGTCGAAGAATTCATTATATATATATATATATATATATATATATATATATATATATATATATATATACTGTATATATATATATATATATATATGTGTGTGTGTGTGTATAAAGTTAATTAGAGTGAGAACAATTCACAAAGATAAAAATTTAAACAGTTTACTTTCAATCTCACTACACATTAGTTTATTAAAGGGAACAGACTGGTTTAATACAACAAATAGTTACGTCGACGATGTTGAGTAGTAGCAAAGCAATGATGAAGGCGACATTGTTGTCGAAACTAGTCTGTTTATTTTAATAAACTAGTGTGTTTGTTTTCGTAAACTAATGTGTAGTGAGATTAAGAATAAACTGTTTTAATTTTGACCGTTGTATATAGTTATATACTGTATATATATATATATATATATATATATATATATATATATATATATATATATATATATATATATATATACATGTGTGTGTGTGTATGTGTGTGTGTGTGTATGTGTGTGTGTGTATTAAAATGTGTAAATTTACTTTTTCACTTCGATTGTCAAGTGAAATTGTAACCGAATAATTTGATAGTTTAAAATTGTGTTTTAAAGTAAAAGTGGTTTAAAAAAATATAAAATTTAGTCTTTCCCTTCACAAAAAATGGAATTCTTACAAAAGAAAAATATTAGACATTTATTTTATCTTACGAAAAAATAATGTGTAAACCATGCATCACTAACTTCAACTTTGAATCTAGCGGTGCTAATAAATAATTAGACCCTAGAATCTATTCTATATGTTATAACTACAGTCTACATGAAACTTACAGTTTACTCTAACAATTTTGTTACCTCTGCTCTGTTGTAACCAGAAATCTTACAGAATGACTCGTTGCAATAAACGATAGGAAAATCGACGATCTGAGCGTTAGCAAGCAGGAAACTGCTGTCCGCTGAAACAGACATAAACGAATTAGTAACTTTTGTGCAAAGCTGTAGATAAAAATTATAAAAGCATAAATAGTCTAAGATTATCAAGTTTGTTTTTTGATGTAAATTATGTAATTTTTTACTTAGTTTTTCATGTATATTTATTCAGTTTATATAAAAACAAGATATATTTAACCTATGAAAAAAACAATGTAGATACGTTTACATAGAATTGAAGTATTGTATTATAGTAATATAATTATAAAAAATAAGAAAGTGACGATAATATTCACACATATTGATAATATGCTACCAGTGATAAGATATTGTAATGTAGTGATTGGACAACGATTCACAGAAGTGACTATAAAAATAACTAGTTGATTGATTGTATGATTTTAAAAAATTGTCCAACTAAGAAGAAGTACGCTTGATAGTAGAATTCTTCATGGTCATAGGAAAATATTTACGGTTATAGGAAAATAACTCTTATATCGAATAAATATTATGAAAAATTTTACATATACCAAAACGTACAGGTACAAAATGGATATATTTACTGTATTACTGCATTATAGGTACAGTTTTTATAGGAAATTGTACGTCTTTACAGGTAATAGTGATGTGGACACAGATGAAAAATTAAACAACTGAATCTTTGGTTAATTTCAGTGTAAGAGGTATTCATTAAATGTTAAATAAGTTCTAAATTTAGTAGTCCTTTTCAATATAGGATTAACACTTCAGTACCCGCGCCTCTTATAGTGACGTGAGTGCTCCCGTGGGGTCTTTTTTTGACCCCACTCAGTATTCCGGTGTTCTCGACAATATAATTGAAACCGGTTCTTCATTTATGAGAATAATATCTCCAAACAAAGATTGCAATGACTTGGTGAAATTTTAAAGTTATTACTTCTTAGCAGAGTCTCTTAACTTACTAGCCAGAGTCTCTGCTCCTGAACCTCCGTGGTGGGCGATAAATTCATACAGTCGTTCTAAAAACGATGAAATGTGATAGTTATTCGGTCAGTAGTATTGACTAGTATCAATATAATAGATTACTAGGGAACAAGGCTATCCTATGGAATTCCGGCTTACATCATATTGGTGACACATCTTATCGAGTATAATAACGCGGAATTTCGTGTTATTATAGTCTGTTATTATAATAGGTTTTCTTTCATTCGTTGTTGTAATTATCATTCTCGCTATAATTATCACCATCATCCAGCTCATTACTCCTGGAAGCATTCATATCGACGAAGTCCTCTTCAGTTTGGTCAGGATCATCAGGTCCCAATATCTCCTCATTATCACTCATAGTTTCGTCCAACCAAATGCGTAATTGTTTATGATCACGTTCTAAACATACTTGCAATTGTTCCCGATCACGTCCCGACATTGCACCGGTTAAAATATAGAACTAAAAAAAAAACTTGTTGAAACAATCAGTAACGCGAGTAGTAGCGTGGGGTCCTTCAGTCCCCCAAGCAGTGCAACTCTCCGTTCAAACGTTCTTAACACAACTGTATGGAGACAAAGGAAGCTGACGAGACACTTGCATACTCAAAAATAGTGAGGGAGAAGCTACTGAGACTGTCAAGGTTATGCAGTGACGCAAAACAAAAACAAACACAAAACAAAACGTCTGGGGTCCCAGGCGACCCCGCGCGACTACTGAAGTGTTAAGAGATATTAAGTTATTTAGATCTTAGCTAGTGAGAACAATTCACAAGGGTAAATATTAAGAGTTCACTAAAAAGCTCACTACACACTAGTTTATAACAACAAACTAATGTCGCCTTCATCGAAAATTGGCTACTACTATAGTGCCACTATCATTAATACTACATCAGTAGTAGTTAATCACTAATAAAGGCCACATCGTCGTTGAACTAGTCTGTGTAGTCGTGTTAGATTTTGAGTGAACTCTTTTAATATTTACTGTTAAGAAAAAAAGAGTCTTAAAGAAAAAAGAACCGAAAGTGAAAAATTAGTGAGAAATTTAACCAATTACTTCAGTCAATAAGTCTGGGTGTGAAGTAATGATAAAACAACAATATCAGAGGAAACAAGAAAGTTATTAAATAGAAACAAACAGATGATTTAAAAAATAGGAGTAAATAACTAATAAAGAATAAAACCAATTGTGGTTGGAAAGGAAATTATAAGAATGAATTAAGTATAAAAACGGTTTTCAATCAAGAACTGAGAGAAAACGGATTTTAGTTGAAGATGAAGTTATTTGTTATTTCTAAAACGCTAAACGTCTACAAGCGTTAAGTATCAGTCAAACAGCAGCAAGACGGGAATGTCGCTTAGCTATTAATAAAAAGAGACTAGAGTTATTATCTGACAAAACAGCGGTGATTTGTTTCAGGAATAAGGAGATTTAGATTCCGAATAGAAAAATGTATATGTTCGGGTTACCCTACTGGAGAATAGAATCGGTTTGGAGATACTAATGCTAGAAATCACAGGCCAAGAGTGGCCTTAAGAGGTTAGGAGATTGTATTATGTGTTATACCTACAAGTCTTGAAACCTGGTTGTGATTCCTTCACTGTTTGTCGTCCATACTTTAGTAAGACGTCGATACTTGCATAGTAATGGATAATGTCAAGTTCAAACATTTCAGCTTTGGCACAACAGACATATGTTTAAAATGTTTTTAAAGCACCAAGACAACTTTAAAATGCTAAAAGCAAGCAGTAGTTTTTTGTAAAAAAATACGTTGTGGAAATTAAACATTACACAAATAATAAAATAATTTTCACTAGGTTAGAGTAAACAGTTTATTTCTTCAATCACATCATGAGAAGGAAGAAATATAGCTTGTTGCAACTCATTTTCCAAGGGAAATTAGAAGATGCTTATTGGAGTTGTAAACGTATATAACTGCCAAAGAACCTAAGGATCAAAATAGGTTCCCAATGTAAAAAGTGTGCTATTCAGGGTTGCAATAAACAACGTTATATGGCCAAGGATGGAAGTAAAAATCCAATGGCAGAAGAAATAGGACTCGATTCATATTTTCAAGTTGGAATTTTATTGTGATCAGCATGTAGATTTAAACTTCAATTAGAATCTTCTTATTTATATAATATCCCCAAAGTAGCTAAAATAGGTAACAAAATTGATTGGACTTGAAAAATAACTCTTCCATGGCCACTGAAATTATAAGTCTAAATAGTTTAAAGAATATCAACGCCTTATCAACACATACGGTGCCAAAACACGGAGATCTTTTTAGTTACAAGTCAAAAAGGTTCAACACAAGTATTGCCAAGAATTTTTTAAAATCATTTCTAATAATAAATACGTATTCAGAGCCTTCCCTGGAATCACTCCCATCAAATTGCGCACACTATCTTTCTCTGTGCGAAATTAAACTTTACCTAAGGTTATATGCATTTGAAAGTAAATTGAAATACACCTGAGGTAATTTAAAACCAATGGACACAATTTTTTATAGCAGTTAAAACCTCCCCATTGCAATTACCTCTCTCGCCGAGTATGTTTATAGTCCTCGAAATACTGTAAAACATCCGGGTACATTTAAAATTCTGAGTACTTTTAAAAATTCACATTATATTTAAAGTCATCGATGTAGATTTAAAGCATCCAGGTGCTTTTAAAAACCATTAAATACATATGAAGTTTTCAAGTTCAATTAAAGATTCCAAATTGCTTAACCCAAATATATTCAAACCCTTAACCAAATATATTTACGTTTTAAAGTATATTTGAAGGCCTTCTGAGTACGTTAAAACTTCACAGTAAATTTAGCGTCACCCAAATACTTTTACTTCCCTCACCAAGTATATTCAAAGCTCTCGAAATGCATTTAAAGCATCCGGGTACATTTAAAAATACTTCGAGTACATTTAAAACTTCACAATATATTTACAGTCTAACAATTACATTTACCTCTATCGCCAAATACATTTAAAGCCCTCGAAATACTTCTAAAGCATCCGAATACATTTGAAACTTCAAAGTATATTTAAAGTCTAACAATTACATAAAATCTTTCTTTGAGTATATTTTAAGTCGACGAATGCATTTTAGGCTACTACAGAAGTATTTAAATTTCTAAATTACTTTTAGGTTCTTCTCCAAGAGTTGTATTTATTTATTTACCTCCTCCATTCCAAATCTATTTAAAGATTTCGAATGTATTGTTTAAATTGGTGTAAAGTCAAGGAAACACTGCGGGGGATTAATATTTAACAATATCGTAATGCTAAATTATAAGTAATTATAATAATTAAACTAGTATAAGACGTTTATAAATTTATTGAAGATTCAATGTATGGTAGGTTTTAAAAACGCTGCTTACTGTAACAATATTTCCTTTCTGAATAAGTAGAGGGTAATTTACAATATCACGTGTATCTCACAATATTTACATTAATAAACGTAATAAAACGAATAACCTAAACTGTAATTATTATATTAGTAAAATGAAACACACATGAAACACATGATAATAATATTCGATTTTATATTGAAAGAAACAGATTTCAAAAAACATTTTATGCTTTGGCTACATCTTGAAGTCAAGGCAATTGTGATTCCAGTACACCGTGCACCAATAATAACAAAATATTACGTTGAACATTTAACTTTCCTGGTGCACGATTGTATATTATACTGAGTGAAATATACGAGTTTACAAGATAAATGCGAGTTTGACCTTTGGAAATAAAAAAATTTTTATCACGAAGATTTTTTTACTGACTTCTATAAACTATTAGAAATTCAAGACATAATAAACAAGGTCGTGGTTAATGCAGTCAAAGGGTTATTAGTAGTAGAATAATTGTGTTCACCTTATGCCATCAATCAATTTCTGGAAGGTTCTCCGGGGAGTTGTGTGGTTTACCCTTGGTCATTATAATATAAATTATACACAGCTATAATCCATGGTGGTTTAGAAGCAGTATTGACTACCTGTTGGTATGGAATCATAGTTCAATACTATATGTTCATGTAGCAAGTATGTTTTATTTACCCATAGAAATGTAAAAACGAGAGGTTCTTTCCTCATTTTTTATTAGTCTTGTCTACACTTGCTGAGATTATTGTTAAAATAAATGCGGTTGATTTGTGAGTCAGGTACAACTATTTATTTAAATAATGAACATTGCCGTCTTCAGACCATATTCCTTTTGCATTCTATTGAAGAATAGTGACGTGACATAACGTTAGTATATTTAAGAAAACAGCGCATATACGCTTTCATTAACTCACAACAAAAGAATAAATACAAAAAGCAGGAAAGCAATATTAATGCAAGAAAGTATGTGTATTAACAATAAACTGAAGAAAGCTCAAATACAAGAAGCAAGAAAGCAATATTCATCCAGGTAAGCATGTATACTAGCAATAAACTTAAGAAAGGTTGAATATAAGAAGCAAGAAAGCATTCATGCAATAAAAGCATTAGTACTAGCAATAAACTAAAGAAAGCTAAAATAAAAGAAGCAATAAAGCAATATTCATGCAAGAAAGCATGCATCCCCTACTAGCAATAAACTCAAGATAGCTTGAATATAAGAAACAAGAAGAAATATTCATGCAATAAAAGCATGTGCACTAGTAATAAAATTAAGAGAGTTTGAATACAAGAACAAGAAGCAATATTCATGTAAAATTGAAAACGTTTGAATACAAACCAATAAAGCAATATTCATGTAAGAAAAGATTTGTACTAGCAATAAACTGAAGAAAACCTGTATTCAAGAAGCAAGAAAGCAGTATTCCAGCTTTCTTGACTTTAATGCTAGTACAAATGGACAGAGGTGTAGTGAGTTAACGAGAGTGTACGTGCGCTGTTTTCATAAATATACTAAGGTTATGTCATGGAGTTATTTTTTAATAGAATGCAGGAGGAACAAAGCCTGACAACGATAAAATAGCCGTTATTGAAACGTTGCACGTTTAGAAAATTAGTCGCAAATCAATCGCATTTATTTAAATAATATATTTTTTTACGTCAAAAAAAACGGTAGGATAAGCCACATTTCTTAGTATCCTCAGCAATACAAACATTACTGAGGTACAGCAATGGAAGTAATTTGGCTAAGAGAGTGATTAGATATGATTAGTAAGGTACATCTGAACAATTTGGGGTGGCTTTATACAGCTAAATGTATATAATACCTAACTATTCTAAACATCTGTAAAACCAAAGTTCAGCAGTACGTTCAACATTATAACAGAATATAAAACATTCCCATGATTAAGCAAGGTAAAAAAAAGAAACGAACAAAATGTATCGGATAGCTTTGGGAAATAGTTATAAAAAGATAAGAGTTTATAAACTAAATAGGAGTAAAACGATAGTATGATGTAAAAAATATACAATACATAAATGAATATAAAAACAGTTAAAAAATGTAGAACATTATTACCGTGTACGGCTCATAAATTAAATCGAATAAGTATTTAAAAACACCGATAATAAATATTTGCATAATCCTAACAATAAAGCTACATATTTAATAAATAAGAAAAAAAGAAAACATTGCAATAATGAAATATGTAATAAAATATCAAATTGTAACGTGTGTTACAATTATTATAATTGTAATATAATATAATATAATACTATATATATTTGAGCGCAGCATTTATATGGATATATATTTAGAAGAGAGATATTCAGTAACTAAAGAGAGGTAGCTACTGATATCGTCGAAGCAATCCAACACATTGGTTGTACCTAAGTCCCTAAATGTTAAAACTAGCGTGTGCACAAACTCTTCGTTCCTTTGAAAGTTTTCGTATCACGCCCAATGCATTTAATCAATATGAGTGCAGCGTATGTACACCAACAGTTTTATTATAGAATACAAAACATTTCCTTCGTGATTAAAATTAGCGTTTTGTATGTTAGGTTGTAATTTATTAAAATAATAATGTAAAATTACAATTTTGTTGATTCTTAGTTACAACAAATTTAAACATTTTTATAATAGTTTCTAATTTGATAAAGGTTTACTAGTTTAAGGATATCGTAAAGAGATCAACTCATAACAGGCTCCGGCAGAATTTTATATAACTTTTGCTAGTTGTTTAATACTTGTGAACGATTTAACGCTTGGACTAAGTAACAAGAGAAGTAGCTATAAAGTTACAAATAATCATTTGCTAACAGTGAAGGTAATTTGATGGTAAATGAAGGTAGGGTAGCTTTTTGGTCATAGTCTTACTTTAGACTGTAGACAACTGCATGACAAAATTAAACAAATACATCTAGCATGGGTAGAAATAACGATATTTATCTATCCTAACTGAAATTATGTTATAGGTAATCACCGTTATTATTTACTAATGTTTTTAAATAATAATCTTTACTTGTATGGATTTTTTCTTAAAATATCTACCAAGTACGTTGTGTTTTAGTAAAAATTAAAGAATAAATATTAAAACTTAAAAACACATAACGTCGATGCAACAGCTGAGTATTAATTTATAAAGCCGAAACTAAATTAGATTTTTTGCCCCAATTTCACTGAATATATTGCAGTTGAATGAATTAGCATTTGTTGATTAATATGTAGGCGCTATAATTTTAATATCAACGTAATGGTTTATAATTACAACAAAATATAGATATATTTATTCCTCTAAAACTTTCTCGCATGACACAGATTTCCATTGGTTAATATGCCTTATTGTAAAAAGGAACGAGAACTTTTAAAAAAGTATGAAGTTGCTTAGTACCAAAGTGACTAGCCAGCGTTTCTATCCGTTTTAAGAAAGCTATTTCGCGTTTTACGAATGGATCTGGATTGTATTCACAGATTAGTATTCAATGGTTTAGTACAAATTCAATCCTGTGACAATGCGTTTAGAGAATATTTATAAATGTTTGTATATATATTCATATATAAACTGAAATACGTAGAAAAGAATAGAGATCGGAAAAGAAATAAAGCGATCAAAGTAAAACATAAAAAAAATCGAATATAACAATTAAATAGGCCTACTCGTGATACAGCGATACCTTTAGATGGATTTAAAATATGTAAATAAAACACATAAACTACAAAGTTAGCAGTTCTTGGCTTATACGAACCATTTGGAAGTTTTCTGAAGTTGTCTTGCTGAGCCGGAATAGCAAATTTTGTAGACGTTTAAAGATAGTTACAAATTTTAAATAAATTTAATATATATCTCCCCAGATTAAATATATTTAGAGGAACAGTTAACATATTTTTTTCAATCTACCAAAGTGCACACAGCTATTTCCTATTTATCATTAATTTAAAAGTGAAATATGTATTAAATGCTTTTTGCTGGTTTGGGTATTGTTAAAAATAATACAAACACACACATTTTGTGCTTAATTATACGATTTATAATGGTTTTCATGTACTAATGGTTAATTTTAATTTTGGAGTTATTTATTTGATCTTTTACAATATATATATAGATTTTCAATCTAATCTAATAAATAAATAATCTAAACATAATAAATTTAGTTTAATATAATTAATGCAGGTTTAATCAGTTAGTTTTAAATATTTCGTTGAAGTTTCATAATTAATATCGTATTTGCATAACGTTGTTTGTTTTAAAATGATTGTTTATAATACATATCAACATTTCATATATTTTGTATTTATTATACACATATTTATATTTAATTTTTCAATTTGAATGGTGGTTTTAATGTACTAAGGTTTTGTTTGTAAAATACTTGTAATATACAGGCCTATATATAAAATATTAAATATAGGTTTGTTCTAATATAATAATATGCAGCGGCGAATTCAGAATTTCGATAAGGGGGGCAAAGACATCAACAATAGGAGGGGACATCTTCTCGGTTGTAATATTCCCCCAAATCAAAGTTATAGCTAGTCAGTCGTAAGGTGGCGCGTGACCTCGAAGGATGAGTATAGGTGGGGGTGATGGGGAAAATTAAAAGAAGACCGTTCCTCAGACATGCCAGTTCGGTGACTAGACCCCGGGCCAGCTTACTCTGTCAACTATGACACATTTTTAAACACTTGAAATCTAGACTGGGTGAAGAATGGTCGTCAGTTCCATATTGTAAAGTTAGTTGGTATTTATAGTAAGTTCAGCTAGTAATTTTTTTAAAGTGTTTTTCTGATAGTCTTTGTAATAGCCAACCAGTTAATATTTTACGTATGTAAGATTTGACTTGGTAAAGAATTATTTTGCTTCGTACAACACTACATTTAAAATATCTGACTGAAGAAAACTTTTCTTTAACAACTTCAGAAACCTGGAAAGCAAAATATAAGTACATTAGAAAGACAGAGGATGGGTATATCGCGAAGGCCATCTATTGCTAACATATTAGAAAATTTTATCAGTCGTCTGAATGGCGAAAGTGGAGGCGACGAAGGATCGGGTGAAGTTTCAAGCGACATATCTGAGGAATTATAAAATCAGTTACAGCCCCAGAGATACGAAAAAGAGAAAATATCAATCATTGGACTTTGTGGATAGAGTAGCAAAGTCTAATATATTGCGGTTTAATATGAAACAATGAGTAATATAATATGAGGTACATTATTTATACTACGATAATATAGATTTGACAAGGCCGAACAACTGCTATAAATATTATTCGATTTGATATGTCATATTAACTAGATAATTCACAGAAAGGTTTGAAAACATCTCTACTAGCAGTTTTCACCTGCAATTTCTTAGTGGTGGCCTTTAGTTAACTCGCATTTCGAAAACCAATGTTTTTTGATAGGGTAGTATTGGTTTTCTATCGATCGATCACGCGTTAGATTACGAGAGGCCAGCTATACTTCAATGCATACTTTGTTTTATTTTAGGGTGTAAACTCAACAGCTGTGTATTTTTAACGAATATTTCAGAATCGTTTTATTACTGATGCATTTAAATATTGTTCACATTTTAGTTTGCTAATTAATTATTGCTCCTAATACTTGAGGCACAAATAAAACTAAAAAACGTATGAATATCGCCTAATTATTGGCCAATCTCCGTGGTTAAATTTATATACATCGTAGGAGAACTATACTCTTTTAATAAAAGATGACACGAGTAAATTGTTTTTTATTAATAGGGATGCCCAGGTCTGGGTCTAATCATTTATGATAATTA
The DNA here is from genome assembly GCA_036971475.1 of Prosapia bicincta. NCBI lineage: Eukaryota > Metazoa > Arthropoda > Insecta > Hemiptera > Cercopidae > Prosapia > Prosapia bicincta. The sequence goes on from JBAIZL010000003.1 coordinate 21,884,138, forward strand.
GTACTGTTTGCATTCTGTAAAAAGAAATGTATGAAAGAACAATATATAATTTAAAAACAATTCTTTTACCTATATATATATATATATATATATATATATATATATATATATATATATATATATATATATAATATATATATATAAATAAACGATTGACACTATTTACCTATGATATATTATTGTTTTTAGCTTTGAGATAGGTGCCATTGAATAATTAAACCGTCGGGGAATATTGAATTATGTATATATATATATATATATATATCGCAATATGTATTCTTGTGTATTAATAAAGAACTAAGTCAAAATACAAATACAAGAATTATAATTGAATTTACAACTCAAAGCTTTTCGTTGGCTAACAGTACCAACATCATCAGGAATATTAAACAATTATAATTAACATATCATGTATATCATATCATATATGTTATATATATACATATAGTCAGATTCATTAGTGTTTGCAACTAAAGAGATGATAAAGACCATTAACTGGCGAGTAGTGAGTTTACATTATTGTACAGTATTTAATCTTTGGAATAAATAACGTTTAGATAGTAAACTAGGAGGAGGTTTGGATTTTACAAACGCAATACTTTATTTAAATAAATATAACCAGCGCAGTAGTAGCATAATAGGGGTATGAGTTACGAAAGTGAGTCATAAATGAAATGCAATGAAGAAGGAAATGCAAATAACCGCTTTGAAAATTGACATTGGCTTCACCTAAATCCGAGCAAGCCAGACCCAGATTTATTTGTACGGGCAGCAACAGGTTACACAACCATTGAGCATGACGTAGAGGAATAACAAAGAGATTCTCATTTGAAGATATCCTTTGTACGGCGATTGACAGTCTGTGGAAAGTGCCACTTGAACGCAATTATATTTATGAAAACCAAACAGATTTTCACTCCACTGTATATTTTCGAATTGAAATGTCTATTTTTCGAATCATTCATATAAATAAAAATTGCATCTCTGTATAACTTAATAAACAGAATGCAATTGATATCTATGAGTAATTGGATGTAAATTTAAAGAGATAAATATATTATTTCAAATCGTAATAGAACACCGTATTATTTCAAATCGTATATTTATAATGTTGTAACACATTAATGTAATTCTCAGAGATAATATTAGTAAATCCATTTGAACAATGTTACAACAATTTTTAAATAAAATGAATAACTAAATTATTCAAGATTAAAATGATTTAAAATCCGATAAAATGTTTAAAGATATCATTAATGATACGGTTGCTATACCTGATGAGTAGCATGGAGTCTAAATAAACATCTTTGTCACGAACAGGTTTGTACTATTTGAATAGTTGAATTTTTTTGAATAGTTCAAAAGGTTTATCACTATTTAATACTTATTTCGAGTGCTCAAATAAACAATAATTGCAACTTTTAGGCGATTGGGTACTGACCTATACTAATTTCTTTGATTTTATCAATATTAGATTAGGATTAGAGTCGTGTACAATAATGAAGAGCTATAGTAATACTGAATAAAAGGTTAGTAGAGCTACAGCTCTAAGAAGTTTTTTGTGAAGTTTAGGGAGGTTGATTTATCTTCTCACGTTACTCACTTGAACATTAAATATAAAGACTTCGTTTTTTAAAGCCCAACAGGCAACCAAAAATTGATAAACATGAACATAATTTTCGGTTAATTTTATTAAATATTTTTATTCAAGACTTGAGAGTAATATTATACAATATTGGTAAAAGTGTGCTATGTCCGTTGTTGATCATCTTAAATGTTTGGTTAATAGTACATCTAAATTCTTAACTAGGCAAAATGGTTAGAATAGGAAGTTTACTATAAAAAAAGAAATAATTAATTAAAGGAAAATAGATTGTATTATAGACAAGTGTAATAAAAGCAGTAACATTGTAGAAGTAGCAGTAACAATCATAGTAATTGTGTTATTGTTAATAAACTTGACAATATATCTGTATTACTGTCTGGTATTGCTAGAGAGAAGGGTATTGTTAGCAGGGAGTCTAATGTTTTTCTTAAAAATAAGGGGTTTGCTAACTTGTCTTCGTTGGATATTGATCGTAATACCGTTGTCGTTCTATCATTGGGATATAATATATAACTATTCAGTTGTAAGTTAGAGTTTGTAGTATCATCACTCACTGATGATGATGACTTTGTCATTGAAACTCGTATAAGTTAATAAATGATGGTGAGTTTTGTGTGTCTTTTATTTGTTTTATTGGGATATAAGTTCAATTGTATCAAGTCTGTTTCTAGTCGGTCTTGTATTAACTTTATTACAAATACTGAATCCTTTTTTAGTACTAATAAATATGACAAGATCATTAGGTATCAAATTAGGTGTTTAGTTACTAGCGATCTCTTAAAATTGTGTAATCGTAAGATCCATATTAGTTATGCTGACAAAGTTGTTGTTGGTAAAGTAAATATGGCTAGAAAATTCCTAAGCGATAAATAAAAAGTGTTTTTTACTTTTGCGTATAAAGGTAATGTTACGGTAGCGTTAGATTATGCTAAGTATGTTAATGACGTGGAAACTATGTTGTTTGATACGTTTACTTATGAATTATTAAATAAGAAACCTTCGTTTGACTTATAATCTGACATACACAAACTTATGAGCAATTGTATCTTTCCTTTTTTAATAATAGATTGCATTCACATTCATTCACTCTGGTAATTGTTCCTTACATAATTTTTATTGATTACTTCATAAAATTAATATTCCACTACGTCCGGTGGTTTTGTATGTTAATTCAATGACATATTTTCTAACGAAAACTGATTAAAATTCTTAATTGTGTTCCTAAACCTAAATCATATATTGGAAATAGTCTGGATTTTCTTAGTAATATTAGAGATTTGAGAATTCCTGAGGTTCAGGTTATGATTAGAGTTTAGATGTTAACGGAATTTTACTAATGTAGGTAAGGAGTTTCTATTGTAGTCTATTTAAAGTAGGTATTTTCAAATTAGTAAATTCTATTATATACCTCCTAATGATATACTTCAATCTATAGCATTTGTTATGGTAAATACCGTTTTCAATTCAATAATAACTATTATAACCAGATATATGGTGCTCTGATGGGGGTCTCTTGTCAATCCAATCATTTCGGATCTTGTAATGGATAATCTTGAATTAGAACGGTCAAGTAAATTGGGTTTAAGAGTGTATAAGAGATTTGTGGATGATGAGTATTATTTGTTATACATCGGGGTAATTACAATTGATTTTAAGAAATAAATAGCAATCAATTTTATGTGTTGATGATATATTGCTCTACATTTACTAACTACTTAATGTTAGATATTATATCTCTGAAAACCAAAGAGACCTAATAGTGGTTTATAGTCCGTTGACTACATCTGAACCAATATTTTTTTGGGTCAGGCAATCTATCCATTCTCGATGTTTTGTATACTTATAGTGAGTAAATGTTTCATGGGAAGAGAGAGTTCATGAGTAAGATATTTTCTTGCTTGTTTAATTATTTATTACTTCTAGGAAAAGTAATTTTTATATAAAATTATGTTTAGGTTGAGTGATGTTTAGAGAATTGGTTATGTTTTTGGTCACGTTTATATGTTTTTATTAATCTATTTTTTTATATAGGAATGCCTGTGAACGTTGTCGTGTGTGTTCAATTGTGTCATAATAACTTTGATTGAGTTTTCTATTATTATATTGTGTTTTTATGTCGTGTGAATTATGTAGTTATTTGTTTTGTTGTAGTATTGTCGCTGTTGTTTCATGTATTGTATGATGATATAGCTTTTTAACATATTAGAGGTCATAACGAGTGATTTGTTTTAGTGGAATTTCATAGTTCGTTTAATAAGGAGAGGCTGAGTTGTATAATTTCTTTTAAAATAAATAATTTTTGTAAATTGTCAAAGCTACTGAATTTCTAGTGGTTATTTATGCAATAGAGCTTTGCACTTCTTTATATTTATAGTGAGAACTATACTTTTTGCAATAACTATAATTTATGTATAACTGTTATAACGTATAAAATAATAACACCAAAATGTGTTATTTTTTCTTTATACTGTTACATTTTAATTACATGATTTCACTGTAGTAAACAATTTTTTCCAGTTTATTTGTTGTTTAATATTTTATTTTAGGTTAGTTATGATTTTTTTGCTTAATTCGTTTGTTTGATTTCATAGGCTACAACTATTATGATGTTCACGTGCATATTTTCAGGCTATTGTGAAATAAGTATGTTTAAGAGTTGATTTTAGATCCTTATCAATTGTTTGCCTCAGAATGTAATGACTAATTTATGAATAAAGTAAGAGAAAAAATACTCTTTTTGCTTCTGTTCATTGATTTTGTAAAATGATTTAAATATTCAAGATATTGATTTAGGTTTTTTTTACTTATGTGTCTGTACAGATACGCTAAGGCTACAATAAATATTTTTACTGGAACTGATGACATATTGAACACACCATTAACAACAGAAAACGGCCAACGTAAAGCGAGAGGCATTCATAATGCTGGCTCAACAAGATCGGCTAATGGGAACCACTCTGTTCCATGGTGTGACGTCACCGATAAATTGAACATGCCACACAATTAGCTGTAACAGAGTTCATTGTGACGCGTGTAACATCGTAGAGTGCCTATATTTTCCACAATAACTTTTAAGAAATTAATTTTCAGAAATGAAACCTTTAAATCTAAAAACAATGTGTAAAAGCAAATATACCTTCCTCTCAATTTTGATATATATATATATTATATATATATATATATATATATATATATATATATACATATATGTATATAACATATAAATAAATAAAATGTTTGGGTAATTTCACAGTCACATTAAAATATGTAAAATAAAACATAAAAGTGTATATAGTGCTCAATTATTCATTTTATGTTTTGAAGACTAAAGCGTTGAATTTTTAATTTAAATATAAAATAACTATCAATATTTTGTTTAACTCTATATTTGTAACATCAGGGATTATGACGACTATAGCCGATAACCAGCTAATTAATAATTCAAAGTGCTTTACTCGTGAGGTTTGTTTTGGTTTTAATTTTATATTTACTTCATCAATTAGATGGAATTATTTATTCCCCTATTAAAGATTTTTATTAGTTGTTGTTAAGAAACATCCGACATTTTCGTATTTTTTTATATACTCTTGTCTTTGATTTTTAATTTACTTTTTTATGTCGGTAGGTTTTAATGTTAATTTTACTAAAAATACAACTGTATAAATGCACAGGTGATTCGAAAGCACTTCGTAGTACGACTGTCTGAATAAATATGGTGTTTGACATGAATTAAAATTTGTTCAGCCCTCGAATAGTGACTTAAAAATCGAATAAAACAAAAATCATGTTTCATTCAACTATATTATTCAAATATCAGATAAAGGGACATTTGTATATGCTAGGTGTAAAATCAAAATTATATTTAGCTACATTATCAATTTAGCAAATTAGAGTCCAAAACAGTGTTTACATTGCACTCACGTGCGCTGATTTATTCATGGCGTTATCTCGCCCAATTTTAATTTGATTTTATGATTGAAAATACATTACAATATTACAGAATATATTTGCAGATAATTTCATTGTACAAATATTAAGGCGTTCCGACAAGAGTGAATGGGATGAAGCCGATGTCATCTTACGAATGTAAAAGCGAAGTTAGGTGTTAGCGACAAAAACAAATTGTATTATTAGTATTTATGGTGGACATTTAGTTTAGGCTTTCCATTCATAAATCTATTGTGCATTTCACAAGAAATTTATGTACAAAGAAAAATAACTATAGCAAAAGCAAAAGCGAAAGGCCCTGGAAGTCAGGTCAGTTTCTCGTACGGACGCACACTCACCCTTACAAGTGCAGAGGATTAGGACAGACACAAGACCGACCGTATTTCCGCTTCATCGGTCATTTAGTGGTATTTTCTAAACTAATTTCAACTTTTTAAGTTGTAATTTCAACTACAATTAGTTAATTGATATTAATTCTACTTAAAATTACAAGGAAAATGACAACAAACGACCCATGCTTTACTTTAGTAGTTATTAGTAACTTTAACGCATTATAAGGGTAACACAGTAACACATTTGTATTTCATGTTATCCCCTTATCACCAGTGTCAGTAAATTGTATATTGTTTGGTATTAATTTTCTCGTAATTAGATACAGAATTAATTTATGTTAAACTTTTTGATGTGTGTTATCAAATTAAAAATATTTGAGTTTCATCAATAATGGACCACTATGTGACTAATACACAGAGCGCCGGAAGGAATACTAATCCTCTGCCTTTGTGTGAGTGAGCCTACCTGGCGTTCAGAGGCACTCGCATTTTGCAATTACTATAGTATGTTCGCTATACCCTGACTCTCATAGTAAACTCAACTTATCCAGAATATTCTCTGTCCCCACACATTTGCCTCATTAGCACTAGTATTATCTCATCACACCTTTTCTGCTTGTTATTAATTTTGAAAGTCTTATTCAGAAGAAATATTTTTTTTATAACTCTTTAGATTACTTTCTACAACGATTCACAGTTCTTCCAAACTGAACGTTTCCACCTTAGAGGTCGTGCGAAACGAGGCGAGCTCTGACCTTGAACGGGAAAGCAGTTATACAACTGGTTTTGGAGTGGTGGGGCGGCAGATCGTCAGTCTGCTACTCTCACCCGCCGGTTTCACATCGTAAATACGCGTCTAGCTAAACATCTAGTCTTACTTGTTTTGATTAGTTAGTGTTAAGTTTAATTTTTAGTGTAGTGTAGCAAAACAATAAGGTCGGTGGTAAAATTATACATAGCCAAGCAAGAGAAATAATTTTTAATTTGCACAATTTTATGAAAAGAGAAGCTGAAGAAGGACCAATATTGTTGAAACAAGTTCAACAACGTGTTGCGAATGCTGTGGGAGTGTCCAAAACAACTGTGAAACGAATTTTGAGTGAACATAGAACCGCGCCGGCAACAGGACCTCGCTTTTCAACGCCAAGGAAAACATGGAATAAAAAAAATAAAAAAACATCTTATGACGACTTCGACGAGACTTTATTTCATTTAAATTTATCAGCGGTACTTTTTGTTTTTACTGGTTTATAAACGGTATATTACACGTGCAGTATTTATGCGTGCAGTAGTTATTTATTTATAGGCAATATTTAAACTCAGGGTAGTACATCGCCGCTTTGTCGGCATGCCGCGAAGGCATACCGCCCTCCCACCTAACCCTACCTCCTCCCCTACTCAGGGCTCGCCTCGTTCCGCACGACCTTTACCATGGTTAAACTAGTAGCAATGTTGCCTATACTGCGCCGTGTAGACTTATTGAGTCTCCAGGGAATACATACTTATTGAAAACATTTACCTCTATGTTGTATTAATACAGATTTCCTGATAATATATACCTACAGAAAAAAGATTTAAAATTCGATTGTAGTTTTGAAACAAAATGTAAAAATAAAGTATCTACTGAAAACCCAATATAACAAGTAATACAAAAAATATTAAAGTCCATTCCAAATGAGGGAAAAATATTAATTTTAATTACTTTTTATTTTATAGTTACAATTATTATAAATATGTATATACATAAGATAGAATCCCAATATTAGATGGATAAATAGAAAGCAAATATCCATGGAATTTTCCATTTCCCTCTCTATACAGGATATGGTGATGGAATATTATTTTTGTTTCGTACCATTTGTACGCTTCTTGTAGTTTTTAATTTGTGAACCTGATGATGGTCTATAATTTCTCATTCTATCCATGTATTGTAATGCTTCATTATTGCAAGGTATATTTCTTTTATAATTTCATATATATCTTTAAGTAGCTGATTTCTAGCTATGGGAAAGTTGGTTCAGTGCCAAAGTGCTGGATTTCAAACATGTAGTCCGAATATGACACTAACGTTTTAAAATTTAATTACTGAATATTAATTTTAAAAAAAAATGTATTAACATCACCCACTACAGGTTTAAAAATCTATTTGAACTTGATTGGTTAAATAAAAACATATTTTATTAATAATGAAAAATTTATACGAGTACAAGATGTGTATGATAAGAGTGTGAGGCAATAGAAGGAATTGAAAAAAATACATTTAATGCAAGTAGAAAATGAATGACCGAGGTATGTATAAAAATTTCAGATAAAAGTGATCACATAATCACTGCTAAAAATATAAATCAATATAAAACACAAACTACTGAAAATAAGCACGATAGTATTGATTATAACAAATTGACGTTCTCGTGGAGTGAGTTGACAATGGCGATCGATGAAAGTTTATATTTAAAGTTAGTAACTTAATGAATATCCGACCTTATAATACTCACGAAACTGAAGTCTTAATTCCTCTCGTCGTGACGTCATAACAAAACTTAGCTGCTGTGAATTTATTTACGAAACGTTTAGACTATATTTTCGAATAGATTATTCTTTCCACGAAAATACTACTATAAGATCTTTTTATAATTAGATAAATAATAATAATATTTTATGTCGTTGACGGTATTCCACTCAGTTCTACTGTAGAGGAGAAAATAATTTCATTCATTCGCTGCAGATATTTTGTTTCAAACTTTTTGTTTTTGGTGTGATTGAAAGAAGAATACCGATAAATGATAGCTGAAGTATTTATAGCTCTTCATCATATATATATATATATATATATATATATATATACATATATATATATATATATATATATATATATATATATATATATATACCTAAAACAACTAAGGTTATTCAAATACTAGAATTATTTGTTAATCTATATTTAAAGCATTTCGTTGATACACAGTACCTACAACATCAGGAATGAATAATACAATAATGCAAGATATAAAAAATATGTTAAATTAGAAATAGAATTGTTGCTAAAGTTATACAAATTGCCAAGTTTATTTTGTTGCTGTAACTTTATAGACATTGAATATAGTATCAAATTTAGAATGTATTTGTATTTATTGTTTTTATTAATTTGTTGTTATTACTGTATTTATATATTTCGAATGCTTCATACATATTCATTCGTAATCCTCTATTAATTTCTTTTAAAAGTTTCATACTTTCATTATTTGGAAATTGGTGCTTATTATTATTACAATGATTTGCGAAATTTGATTTATATATTTCTGGATTTATATAAGCATTCAGATGCTCTTTATATCTTTTTTTTCAAATGTTTCTTGGTTTGACCTATATAAGTTTTATTACAGTTTTAAAATTAAAAATTAAAAGAAAGATATAAAGAACATTTGATTGCTTATATAATTCTAGAAATATATTAATAAAATTTTGCAAATCATTGTATTAATAATAAGCACCAATTTCCAAATATTGAAAATATGAAACTTATAAAAGAAATTAATATAGGATTAAGAATGGATATATATGAAGCATTCGAAATATATAAATACAGTAATAATAGCAAATTAATAAAAGAATAAATACAAATACATTCTAAATTTGATACTATATTCAATGTCTATAATGTTACAGCAACAAAATAAACTCCGCTATTTGTATAAATTTAGCAACAATTCTATTTCTAATTCAACATATATGCTTTATTGTATTATTCATTCCTGATGATGTTAGTACTGTTTATCAACGAAATGCTTTGAATAGAAATTAATAAATAATTCTTGTATTTGAATAACCTTAGTGGCTTTTCATTATAAACAAGAAAGCATATTATATATATATATATATATATATATATATATATATATATATATATATATATATATATCTTGATATTTTACGTTGTCCATTGTTTTTCCGTTGCACGGACTTTATGAAGTTAATATATTACTATTGTAGGTAATTTTATCCATCATTAAGTGCAATGATTTTACTTTGTGTGATGAAGCACCTTTCGGTCATTTGATCATTGTCGAATCACTGATTACATTTTCTCAATTTTTCTGGTTGCACTCCAGAAAAATTGAGAAAAAGTCATCAGTGATTCGACAATGGTCAAATGACCGAAAGGTGTCTCATTACACAAGGTAAAGCCATTGCACTTAATGATGGATAAAATTACCTACAATAGTAATATATTAACTTCATATATAAATATATAATTGTGTTGTATTTAATTAATTAGGAATAAGCATATAATTTTAGTGAGTAAGACATTTCAGTTTAATAGAATTTTCAAATATCCATTTTACATTTCCAGTTAGTATTTATTTGATGAGGATGAGCCTAACATTTGAGCGTTTGATTAAATTATCTAACTGAGAAACAGGTCAGCAGTAAAAGAAATTAAGACGTGCTGGCGGCGACATTTGTTTGTCTACTCGACTGATCAAGTCGGATTTTATGTATCAATCTATTCAAGTGGGTTCACGCGATTACTTAAAAAATATGTTTTAAAGTAAGTAATGGTACAAACCGACTTAATACTAGCATGCAATGCTTATAAATGTTAAACATATGATTTGGATTTTAGTTTTTAGAACAACTTTTTATCCCTAATATGAATTCAATATGTTACTGAATTTTTAACTGACCCTATTTCGCAATATGATATTTTAGTGTTTGGTTGGTCCTTATCATAAATGTATTTCTTACAAGTAAGGTACAAACATTAACAAAATTTGATTTTGGCACTCTCGTCCGTCAGAAGTGATAAAAAAATTGAGCTAATAGTTTCCCAAAATGTTATTTGCTCGGACAGTCAGGCAGCTCTGAAGGCTTTAGGTAAGGCTAGTGCCAGCTCTAGGCTGGTGGCTGAGACTATAACTTCTCTAGCAGAGCTGAGTAAGTATAATTCACTCAACCTAACCTGGATTCCAGGACATTCTGGCTGGATGGGGAATGAGAGAGCTGACGCCTTAGCAAAACAAGGGTGTATAACTCAAGGACCGTTGCTGAGGGCAGTGGGCATGCCGCCTCAGGAGGGGCGCAAGAGGATTACGGCACATATAGACAGGTTGTGCAGGGAAGAATGGAATGTAACCTTGGGGTGTAACAAATCCTAGGTACTGTGGAGTTACTCAGGAGATTTGTGGGGCAAAGAACTACTCTTCTTAAGTAGACATCAACTCAGAGCTACTGTAGAGCTGGTTACAGGCCATGGGAATCTGAGGGGGTTCCAATACAAAATTGGAAAATCTAGGTCCCCTGTGTGCAAGAGATGCGACGAGGACCAAGAGGAAAGCCCAATCCACGTACTCTGCGAGTGTCCTGCTTTGGGAGCTGCAAGGAAAAAGTGGTTTGGCTGGCAGGTATGTACACCAGAGGATATCAGAAGATTCAGCATCAGGTGGGTACTTAATTTCTGCAAAGAGGTAGGTATCCACTAAGCTAGTCCTGTGGTAGGGATGGGAAGAGAGTACAAAGGCTGCAGCTAAGTGCTCTACACCGATAAGGTCCCTCCGAGTTTTAGTAATAATAATAATAATAATAATTCCCAAAATGTTGAACGAATATTGCCGAAAATACGAATTTATACATTTTTCATTCAATTTTTGCATCTTTATTTGAGGAATGTACTAATATTTCTTGAAGTTAATAATAAAATATGTGGGTAACAAAAAACATTTATTAGATGTTTAGAGAATACAATTTTTATTGAACAAATTCAATTTAAATCAGTTCTTTAAAAGTAATAGACTTTTTATAGTCCTACATAAAACTTGAGGAAATAAAATGAAATAAAATAAAAATAATAAATATGAAAGGAAATAAAAATCTTTTCCTTTCAAAAATTGGATTAATAATAAATAACTTAATATTATCGTTATATGGATTTATTTGTATTGGAATTTATTAAAATTTAAAATATTTATTATCTACGAAATGATCAAAAATATTTAATATTAATCTACATATAAAACGGATGTCATACAACATAAAATGTAACACAAAATCACCTCTTACATGAAATCATGTTGTCATTGAATTTATTTTAAGCGTAACCTATCTGTAAGGTTTCAGAAATAGCGTGACGCGATATTAATGATTTGTTTACATATTTTGTTCACCGCGCGTAAAGACGTCAACACTTCGAAACATTATACCTAGTTATTTTAACAAATTGATCTTGACTTAACAAATACTTTATTCTCATTGAAAGTAAATACGAGATGAAAATTATAAATGAACTCTATTTAAATATAGCTGAAAACCGTACTACACCGCAGCTAGCGGCGGTTTAAATAAGCATTCTAATGAGTACAATGGAACATTGGACTTGTTCATTCGACTTCTGTGGGAAAGGTTAATCCGCATTAAATACAAATGTGTGGAATTATCGGATTATCTGAACCAATGTACTGTTACAAAAAAAGCCTGATCGTTTTATTAGGTTTTTTATTTTATATACATGTGTGTGTGTGTATATATATATATATATATATATATATATATATATATATATATATATATATATATATATAAAGAACAAAAGTCAAAATACAAATACAAGAATTATATTTGAATTTACAATTCAAAGCTTTTCGTTGGCTAACAGTACTAACATCATCAGGAATATACTGTTAGCCAACGAAAAGCTTTGAATTGTAAATTCAAATATAATTCTTGTATTTGTATTTTGACTATTGTTCTTTATTAATACACAAGAAAACATATTGCGATATTTATATATATATATATATATATATATATATATATATATATATATATATGTGTGTGTGTGTGTGTGTGTGTGTGTGTATGTGTGTGTGTGTGTGTGTGTGTGTGTGTGTGTGTGTGTGTGTGTGTGTGTGTGTGTGTGTGTGTGTGTGTTATTGTTCCGTTTCATCTCACTATTACAAGAAAAAGCTATAATTTCCACAACACTCGAACAGGAAGAACATCTTGAAGTAAGGATAATTGATCCTAAATCTGGGTAGGAATATTGGACTTAATGTATGCACACGTGGAAAAACCTTGTTCGCGAGTGGATTGCTATCATGACGAGTTTTGGAGAAGGTTTAACAAAACAGAAATAAACATAAAACTATTTAGGGACAGTTATTATTAAACGAGAAAAGTGTAAATTATGACCAACTTGGCTTCATCCCAGTTATTTTTTTTCTACACTATATATTGTCTTTGATAGACGTCTGCATATACAATAACTCTTATGTAACAGTTTTTTAAAAATTGATCATTTTTATAATTGTTCACGCAAAACTAGTAACTTATTACTATGCGGAAATAAATGAGAAACACATTTTCGTTTTGGTATTGATGCAGAGTGAAATATCTTCTGTCGAAAAGGTTTTTCCCCAGAAGATATCTCTGACAATACGAAACGTTTTTAGGTGATATACATTTGTCATCGAATCTCTCCTGTCGAAGCTACTGATGCTTAGTTATGTGATCCGGTCGTTCAAGCTCACAGATACTAAATCGCCGACTTGATTCAACGGGATATGTATTATTTCATATCAGTCTTTCTGCATTAGAGAAAATAGAAACCTCTAAGGTTACTTCTATATACACTAGGTCAGAATTATGCAGATTTCAGAGTCTCTATTTGATATATATTATAATGTCATGTAGATGAACAATAATCTAAAATCACTTAAAAAACTGAAGTTTGTAAAAATTTGTCAACATTTGTTTGTAACGTATAGTTTATTTTTTCTTTGTAGTCTGAAGACAGTCAGGCAACGAAGAGTAAGGTAGAATTACCAATATTGATAGGATTGTCACGTAAATATTTGTGATAGAGGGTATAATGGAGACATTATTGCATCTCGTGTTAGGAGGGTGGCTTATTTGAACTTGAAACTCCCTTTATGGGGGTCATAATTTAGTGTCAATGTAACTTTTCAAAACCTCATTTTAAATAAAAAATAATTATTTCTCAAAAATTATTTTTTACATAATTAGTACTTTACTATTTCCTTTTAGATTTGGTTTGGTGCGAACATATTTTATTGACTGGTAATAAAAAAAAAATTAACAAAAATTATGCCCAAAATGGACACTTTAATCAGCACATATAGTTCATATAATGTACCAAAAACTATTATAAAAATTAAAAAATGAAAAATCTAAATGAATGTATCGGAACAATATTTCTAATTAAAGAAAACGAAATTCCTAATGTAGTCCAATTCCAAATGGCACTTGCATTTTTTGCAATTATAACAATTGACACTTTTTTATAAAACAATATTTGAAGCAAATAATTAATTTTGAGATAATATGTGATTCAGATACTTGTTTATAGGGACGTTTATGCACTGTGCAGCAACAATCGTACATGATTTACTGTAACTAAATCATATTGGAGAATGTCAAGAGGGATCAGCTAACTCTCGTGGAAGCTTAAATCATAATGTACTGTTGATATAATTTACCTTCTTCACATCTACAAGGAAGGAATTGTGTTGATAAAACGTGTTAATTAATAATACATTTGTAGTCCCTCGTATTTGGCGAGAGGCACTACAAATCCATTTCTTATTTCTTAAACTTATTCACTTCCTTCTATTATTTTACACTCTACTGATATATATATATATATATATATATATATATATATAGTGAACAAGTATTCAATGGTGAAATAAGTACGTACGTTTGTATTCATCCAATAAAGTTCAAATACATTTCTTTTAACCTACAGTAGGAGGCAATTGATGTTCTTACAGGTTTTATTTCAATATTTATTCAATAATTACATTATAAAATTTTGTGGGGTTGAGATCGGATGA
>JBAIZL010000003.1:21903872-21926372 GCA_036971475.1 Prosapia bicincta
TGATTTAATACTTGGGTAATAATTGGAAATGGGTAACGACCGCAGATCTAGACGTTTAGTTGCGGTTTCCTCTAATAGAGGTGACACTCTAAAGTGCTGTCAAATATATTAAATTTATTTTTCACTAAAAGTAAATTTACACTATTAGGCATGAAGTATTTCTCCTACACTAAAACATAAACTTATAAATTTAGACACTGTACTTAATCGTAAAAGATTTGTTGATGATTTATGATAAAATATCTTCAGGAAATATATAAAGGTAAATTCCCTTGGTAGTTTTGCTCCCATGTTTTTTACTAAATGAATTAAACAAATATATTCGACTTACAACAACTAATATTAAAGACTTTCTTCTAGAAAATCTTAGAACAGATCAGGTTTTCAATAGTTCTAGGCAACCAATTCTGTACACAGTAGGTTGGCCACTAGAAAGCACAGAAGCATTGAGTGAAAAATAAAACTACATCACAAGCACACTCACACACACAGGTAAATGAGATCTATTTGTTTGAAAAATAATACAGTATTTACAGTAAACTAGAAGCCTAAATAACACAAAATATTAAAGAGACACTTCGGATGGAGCTATAAATTGTTAAACTATATTTATTAAACACTGTTTTGGGAAATTGGCAAAAGTAATCAACAAAATAAAAAGGACAAATAAACTCTAAGATAAATGACTCTGCTTTACCGTTTTGCTAATCAAGGTTTTTGCAAAAATAGTCAATATCATAAACAGTAACCGAAACCTTGAAATTATCCATTTTAATGAAACAGAGCCAAGAGCAATATAAAATTGAAAAAAATAAAAATATACTTTAAAAACGACCAAGTGACTAACTATTGAGTTACCACTTTCTATTTACTAATATATTATTGACTAAATATCGAGATTAAAAAGGGTTTCAATCAGCCCTACAGCTCTTACTGACTAATATAGACACTTATGAGGGTTGCATGGACAATGAAAAAAGAGTATGCCCCTACCTAATTTTACTTTGTGAAAACCTATAACAATATAGAAAATATTAATTTGATACATAAATTTTGTGTAAATGTAATACGTCTTTGCCATAATTTAATATAATATATATATATATATATATATATATATATATATATATATATATATATATATTGAGAGAGAGAGAGAGAGAGAGAGAGAGAGTTCGTCTAATGCAAATACGCTCTAGACTTTAAATCTAGATACCACATTGCGTATAACTCCCAAATGTGTATCTATCAACATATTTTCTCTCGGACGCTGCTCCAATATCAACGATAAATGTGACCCTTGGGGTCCCGTTTCTGTGATGTAGACACCCCAGGCACGAACGGGACGAGTTAGTGGTACAAGGTAATATGGACAGAACATTGTCTCACACGACGCCATGCAGTGTACGATGTATCGTGTGTAAGTTGTTTATTGCCCTCAAGGGGTTACATATGTTGTCGCTGCGTTTTCAATTAAGCTCAACGCCATTAAGAATAAGAAATAACGTTATATAGGTTTTCGAAAATTTCGAAGTCAATGGTTTTATATCCGACCGACGATTTGACCTTTTACTTCGCTTACTAAGCATGCAATGAAAAAACTATTTTAACCATCATTAAATCAAGTTTGCTGGATATCGACACCGACGATGTCTATCTATACAATCATTACATTAAGATAGCTCTGTTTCGGAGAAAAAACATCCTTACTGGTTTTCCACCAATCATGTGAATAGAATAAGTTTGAAATCGAAACGTTTTCTACTTACGTTAAGAATTATAATATGGGACTTTTATCTGATCTTTTAGTTTCCTTGTGGTTGATAAGCGTGATTAAATTACCAACTGCGTTCCTGTTGTTTGCCGGTCAGTTAGCAGGGAGAGCTTGGTGACCCCTGTGGGGGCTTGTTCGAGGGTTTAGTGTTTGACTAGGAGGGTGATTTGCATAGCGCAATTCACTCTGCACTTTTTCAGGGAGTACATTTTTCAGTACAGATGAGTATTGCAGTGTACATAGGCTGATTATAGCATCCTATGTGATAACTTGGAGCTAGTTCCAAAACACTTTTAAAAAATTAACTTGAATATAAAATTTTAAAACTGAGAATCACTTGTAACAAACAAATGACTTATACAAAAACTCACTAAACTAGAATATAATCTGGTTTTAAAAGGACGAGAACTGGTTTTCCGATTTGGACGTAGGAGAATTTTAAGACGTCATTTTTATAATGGCGGATAGTTGAGAGAGATCAATATGTGGGAATAAACTAAGCTTCTAGTTTTGCCGATGACCTTAATGCAGAGGGTATAATGGACGTCACGAGAACGAGAGAGCCAAGAGGTTGGTGTTATTGAAAGTGGAGCCAAGAAGAAATGGAGATTCTGACTGACAACATTCAAGGCGATTTTGGTAGGCTAAGTATTGTACAAAGCTGCCACCAGAAGAAAACGGGACTAGATGACGAAGGACGGTTAAAAGCGTCACATATTTAGCAGGAAGAGTGATTTCTTTTAATAATAATACTCACAAACAATTTTTTAAACCGACCAAATAATTTGGAACGAAAAAGTGAAAAAAATGCCAATAATTAGAATAAAGTTAACTTTAAAGTTGTAAAACTCAGTGAATATTTTCTAAACACAGTTCCACAAGCCACTCCAATATGTCTCCAAAGCCCACTCTGCTCACATGTCAGACAAAACATATTTATTACTAGAGAAAAGCAAGTCATCCCAGAGGAGGAAAATGATTTACTGAAAGCTTCATTGTAAGGTCTTGGCATTGAGTCCAAGTTTTTCGTTTGTAGATATATTTTATACTTAAGTAAAGTTATTGTGTTGTCATTATTATTGAATGGTCGAGACAATACCAAGATAGCGGATTAATAAAACTATATCTTTCATGATTTTTGCATTTAATAACTAATAATAGACTTCTGTAGAAGAAATATAAGTTACGTCAGGACGAGACAAGGATGTTCAGGATATTATCAACGGATCTGAGACAAGGGCGAACTCTTTACCTAAAGGATTTATCCAAACTCGCCTCTGAAACATTGGTAAAACTAATGTAGTGAAACCAAGTTCAAATTTTAAAATATATTTTACGTCTTAATTCCAAACGATGAGGTGGTTGATAAGTGTGATTTAAGATATTGATGATGTAACACATTTCGTTGAAACATTTGCGATGGAATTCAACAAATCGAGCCTGGAATGATTTACATTATTAATATTGTGAGAAAAAGGATAAAATGGCAGTAGGCTGTCCACGATAAGTTCAAAAACATAACTATTAAGCACGTTAAAGAATAAAAATACATGGAAGAAGCATTGGTTGAAGACGAAAACAATAAAAGAGATATAAAAAAAGAAGTAGATTGAGAACTCGCGATTAAAAAACAGTCAAAATTATTATTATGAAATAAAAAGAGTACATTAAAGACAGAAACTACATTAATATACGTCTCCAAAGTCTAGGCAGTACGGCCTGGGAATAATGGTGGATGGTTGCTTGCCTATAATAATCTAGGAATTTATAACCAAAGATGTAAAACAGAAGGAAGACTAAAGAAAACAAAATATTTAGGTGTGAATGGGAATGTGACTGGAGAAGGTTAAACAACGGTGTTCGAAAGAAGATAAATGGTCAAGTGCTATGCAATTTCGTATTAATAGTACTTTATGAATCGAAATACGATAATAATGTCTTGTAATTTGTATCCATTTTGAAACTGTACTAGAATTTGTAGAATAAAAATACGACGGTCTCTTGAGTCAAGTATCATTTATTAAAATGTTGGCAACGTTTCGGTAACTATATTGTTACCCTATGTTAGGCCTCAAGTACATTGGACAAAATTAATTATTTAGGCCTATGTCTAGAAAATGTCAACATAAAATGATGATAAATAAAATACCAATTATAAATGAGACTATAGTAAAATTAAATATTAAAACACTATATAAAAAGTGTTTGCCCATGAAAAATAAAATCTATAAAAGCAATTATTAAAATATTTAAAATCGGTCAAAAAACATTCATAAAAATAATATCAAATTGTGAATACGGAATTCAATCATATGAAAAGAGTATTCAAAGGTATGGAAAAATTATTCAACAGTTTGGAAACAGTATTCAACAGTATGGAAGCAGTATTTAAAAGTATGAAAACAATATTCAACAGTGTGACAACAGTATTCAACCGTATGAAAAAAAGTATTCAAAACTATGGAAACAGTATTCAACCGTATGGGAACTGTATTTAACTGTATATAAACAATATTCAGCAGTATGGAAACAGTAATCAAGAATGACGAAACAGAATTAAAAAGTATTAAGACAATATTCAACAGTGTGGCCACAGTATTCAACCGTATGAAAAAACGTATTCAAAAGTATGAAATCAGTATTCAACAGCTGGGAAACAGTATTCAAGAATGACGAAGCAAAATTAAATAGTATGAAAACAATATTAAGCAGTACTTAAGAGTATGGAAACAATATTTAACAGTATGGAAACCGAATTTAAAAGTATGAAAATAATATTTATTTGAATTCAAAAAATATTTATTAGAATTGAAAAGTGTGGAAATAGTATTTAGCTGTACAGAAGCAACATTAAAAACAATAATTTTATCAGAAATATTACTTCTATATTAGTATATGTACCATAGACGAAGCAGTGTCATAGACAATTGGGATTGAAGTTTTTCACAATTTGGAAAAAAAATCTATTTGAGTGAAAACCAAAGACAGTGTTACTAAGTCTGATTATATTTAAATCGTCTGCAATAAATCCTAAAATTATAAACACACATTTTATATAGTGTGAAAGTATTCAAGACGGCCGAAATGAAAACTCAAACCATTATAAAATCTTGAAATTGTTGTAGTTGCTTTTCAGAAAAACAAATACTTTTCCGTATATAATAACAATGTATGGACACCGCACAATAGAATGACGCACATTCTCTAACCTTGGCGGCTACACCAACCAAACAATAGCTTTAGTTTTCTTAAGACGTTTTCTGTTTCTTGTGCCAGCGTAGGTGAAGGTTACGTGGGCGTTAAAGATGGGCATTGATTATACCAATTTGTTTTTGCCTTGATTATGCCTTAACAAATTAAAATAATAATAATAGTTTAAATAATATAAAATAATATTTGCGTATTGGTTCATAAACTGTAAAGTTCATACTTTTTTAAAGTGTGTACTATTTATTTACACTTGTTAACTTAACCTAACCTCAACGTATCCTTGAACGTCTGGACATGCTACAAATATGATACTTATGGAATATCAACAGGAAAAAGTAAAACATATGCGATACTTAGAGAGGAGTATAATTAGATTGTCGAATTAGAAAACATTACAGAATAAAGCGACGTTTATGAGGAATAAAAATATTTACAAACCAAAATCATAATTATTAGATTGGTTAAGGAGGAATAGAAAACATAATATACAAGTGGTAAAAGTTAAAAGAAGGTTTAAATTTAATAATATGGTAAGAAAATATAAGCATTGAATAAAAATATCCATTTTCTAACACTGTATTCAAAAGCATGTTGTACTGGTCAAAGGTGTAAACCAATAATGGATAACAAAGAGGGGAAACTTCTATTTGGAAAGATCAGCAAAAGACTCGAGATTTTTGGGTAAGAAACAAAGTAGAAATGATTTCTTCAACAAATTCGGGATACGAATCTTCGTTGGAAAGTGTATCGAGAGTTGAGAGGATTTAATATTTAATCGATATTTGTATTATTGTTACGTGTTCATAAACATCGTCATTACACTATAATTAACTTTCAGGCTAATAAGATTACCTCTTATAAGATTGCCATTTTTATACATATTTTCGATCATTATAAAAATATTACAATGAAAATATTGGAAAAATCCCCAATACCGCCAAAATAATCACAAATGAAACAAAACAAGTTACTTAAGATTAAATCCTTATGTACATTTCGATGACCATGTCATCATCATCATCATCATCAGAGGGTCTGTTACAAAATTACAATCTAGCAAACAAGAAGTTACAAACTAGAGTAATCACTCTAGTAATTTAGTAGTTATTTTGTAATAAGACCCTCTGATGATGATGACATAGTCATCGAAATGTACATAAGGGTTTAATCTTAATTAACTTGTTTTGTTTGTTATTTTGATTATTTTCGTGGTATTGGAATTTTTTCCAATATTTTCATTGTAATATATTGCACCACTGTACTCTTGATATTGTGTATTTTAAAAATGTAACAACAAAATTTTAATTTTAAATTTTTTTCGTAAAAATCGTGAAAAAGTATTTGGCATTATGTTTGGAAAATTGGTGGGGAACAGAAAATACACTTTGACAGTAATTATGTATATATTAACTTACGTACATTTTAGATCCGAAGAAACTATCTTCATGTGTAGAGGGTGGTTTATTGAATTTATTGCAAAATTCTTTTCAGAAAACAATTAGAAAATCTGTAGCACAAAATCAAGCAAGACCCTATTTTAAATCAGATACACTTTTAGACTGAATTTTGTTTGTAGTTTTAATTCGCTTTCGCTAATATTTCTATTATCCCCTAAGAAAGATTAAAAATGATTATTTAGTTGGAATTAAGGTAGGGGCAAAAACAATTTTAACAAAAGATAGAGTATATCGGGGATCATAACATACAGTGTGCAGGGTAACGTGCACCAATTCCAATCCATATTCTCTCTCTTTCTCTCTCTCTCCCTCTCTCTCTCTCTCTGTCGATTTTATTCCTGTGTTTACCTGTTAACCATTCTATACGAAGAATAATAAGAAAGAGTAAATGGAATTAAGTGTTTTTAAGGAGAGAAAATTATGTTTCTCTGGGTCTGTCAAAAATAGAAAATTACATTACCTCTTAAGCACTGTCATTAGCTAAAGAAAACTTGCTCATAACCGAGGAGAAGAGAGGTGTCTAGCTGTACCCATTCGCAAGTTTGAATACCTTAAAAAAAACTATAGAATAAATGAAGAGAAATTTTAAGGTTTTTTTCGATAATCATAACAACTATCATAAGTAATTAACTGGTATTGTAAACCTATACATCCTTCCACGCAATTTAACCATTAATTATTCTAAATCCACCACTGACACTACGAGCCTATAAACTCATGCAGAAGATTCACTTATACCTTATCAGAAATAACTAACAAACTTCTCAAACTTTAGTCCGAAATTGCTCCCCATCTTTCTTGAATTACTCTCTCACTCTTGCAGTTACTTCAATCTCGAAACTGTTCTAATTTATAAAGTAAAACTTTATGGCGTAATTATCATCAATTCGTTTAATCTTGTTTTGACCCGGGTCCAACAATTTCGACGTTTGAGCCAAATCTAATCGTAATCTAATTCTGAAATACAATTTTCTTCTTATATAGATATACTTGAGATACATTTCTTCAGGAAAAAATTTAATCTTGATAAAATTTCTTGTCTAGAACCGTAAAACTAATACAATCGAATAAAAATAGCCCGAATTGGATAAAATTGTTATTTCGAAACTTTCATACTAAAAAGTTTTAAGCTTTTGGTTTTTTAAATATAAAAATCAATCACAAATTTAAAATAAAATTTAAAAAATAAAAACCAAATTCATTGCAATATATCTGTAAAAATATTTTATTATTAGACCTATTGGCCTGTTACTACTGCGTTGGGAAGTCACTGATGAAGGCGACATCGTCGTCGAAACTAGTCTGTATGTATCAATAAATAGAGGCTAGTGAGATTTTACTGAACTATTTGAATATATACCGTTGTGAATAGTAATGGTAATTAGCTTAGTCTAAAGCTTGTCACAGCGTATATTGCCGGCATTATGAAGGGCTGCGTAGTCAATAAATAAATTATGTTTTGATTATGTAGTCTCTGACAATGCAAGCAATATAAATGACGAAAAGCTCCATGATTTAGGTAAGTTACATTGTTGTTTTGTTCTCGTGGGATATAAGTTATATAATAATGGAAGCATAAAATATACGATATAATAAAGCAACTACAAACACATGTTTAAATCAGTAGACTAGAAAGGATAAATTAGTTAAAAACACGTGCACAAATGTAAGATAAACGAAAGTAATAAAAAAGAAAGGAAAAAAATCTAACCTGAAAAGTTCATAAAATGTTAGGAGAATAATAAAAAAATTGAGAACAGAATAAATTGAAAATATACGGTAAAAGGTTTATTAAAAACAACAGTTTATTAAAAGAGATAAATAGTTTGGTTTTGATGTATCATATTATAAAATCATTTGCATATTCTTAACATTTACTCGAGTAATTCTTTCCGGAAGCATAATCGACTATTAATTCAAATAGAGATTTAACTTATTAGCTCCCAAATGGACTCATTTTTCAGACAAAGTGCTCATTAGCGTAAAGACTATACTTTTAGTGAACTTTCTGAAAGAGAAAATACGTAAGCAGCTAATGTCTTGCGTTACGGCTATACACTATTTATCTTTATTTTGTTCACATTATTGTTAAAATAAGATATTGTTGAAAGTAGTTTTGGAGAAAAAAATAGAATTTACATAAATTTATCCCTCATTACGTCGGGGATTCTGTATAGATAGTGCTAAGATTTAATTATTTGAGGTTTTTGAAGATAAAAAATTAATTTAAACTGAAGACGACGTTTCTTTTGACTTCATATGAACAATAATAATTTTCTAACATAATTTAAAACTTTTGGAGTATTTTTAGAAAGCTCATTCAGAGATTTTGATATCTTGAAAATAATTATTTTTGTCACAATCTCTGCCTGAAACATTCTACCACGGAACTAAATAGTTTCAAATCATTTTGCCTATAGGCCATTAACGCTTCTAACGACTTTCTTTATTTCCCTCAAACACATGCTCAGAACCTCTCTGATAACACATTATCTGCTTGATTTGTTCTTTAGATTCTTAATTCTGAAAAGAATTAAGATGGAACTTATACTTTATAAATTAAATTGGATTAAAAGTTGGATTGAAGAAAAGTTAAAACGGAAATAAAAAATTACTAACACACGATTAAAATGAGCAATGATAAATATATGCATAATTACTATATATAAATATATACATGTATTATATATATATATATATATATAAGTAATATATATATTATATATATAAGCAATATATATATATATATATATATATATATATATATATATATATATATATATATATATATATTACATGTTACCTATATAGTATGTAATACAGAGAATTTTATGAATATTAACACTTAATACCTTCACATTGAATCAATATCTCTTACATGAACGATAACAACACTTGATATTTTTTTACGATTCTAGTTTCGAAAGGTTTGGTCCTTCCGTTTTCAGGTGTTGAACTGTAGAATTTTTAAAATGTTATCTTTTGAAGTTTTTTGTTAAAAATTACAGAGGACGTTTCGAACGCCGGCTCGTAAATTAGATTTTTGTTGTTGCACATTAAATGTGCATGCAATGTATACGCACATTAGTTTTTTTTAACAATATGTGATATAAAATAAGGTTGATGCATTAGTAGTATGTGATCATCGCTACTGTCAATATTAAGACAGAGCATCTATAACAGAATAGACTGTTGGAATAAGGGAATGGCGGATTAAAATTTATGAATAAAAAACCTGTAGAAATCAAATTTTCCATAAGCGTACTGATTCTAAGTTTATTTTATACAAGCACATAGTACAGTACCTGCAAATGTTCAGTAAAATATCATGAAATGATGTTAAATTCCATTTGGGACAGGCGTATTAGGTGAGACATGGAATACAAGATATATGGCGTTTCACCTGCTGTATGAATTTCTATAGGCCCTAATGAGTGCTAATTTTTACTTCTGAGTTTATAGTGTAAATTAGGTTATGTCTTACAACAAATTCTTTATTATAACTTAGAAATGGTTATACAGATATTTTCCTGGTATATTTGCTAGGAAATGTTTTTATTCGAGTTCTTGAAGACGATTAAAAGGAATGAAAAAGTTCTTTCGCTTTTGCGCAAAATTGGCTTAATTAGACCTGAAATTCTAAAATTGACTAATTATTCAATTAGTGACAATTGGTGGACATCTTATAACACTAGTTATAATAATTTATATGTGGCCATTGGGGTAAAATATAGCTTTTTATAGTTTCATATAGTTATTTGAAAAGTTTCATATAGTGGTATTTAGAAAAGAAAAAACAAAATATTTGTAAGACATAAAATAACACAAATCCCTAAACTACTCTGATTATTGTCAAGTGTGGCCGAAAATCCTGACTCAGTTTTTCCAAAACGTACTACTTACATTTACTTGTCATCTAGTAGGTAACGAAGCTCCAATTTTAAAACAATCGCTGATGGCTCTGGTCAATAGAATAATCGATAAAATGTCCATATTTTAATATTTTTATTTATTATTAATAACATATTAATATACTTGATTATATTTAACTTTTTAATATTAACATAATGACATTACTTGTCTATAATTTAAATTACCCTAAAAAGATTCCCAGGTTTATTACGAAGGAATAAATATAATTATTGGTTAGGTAAAAACAAATATTTCTTTTCTACTTAGTTAAAATAAACTCCATCAATCTCAAAACTGGCCGTCGTTAGCTCCCCACCTAACTACCCTCCCCCCCAGGTTCTTCTAAGCCTACGTGCGGTCATTAAATTCCTAAAATGAAATGCAGAGGGATCGTGACTTAAATTCAGAATATTCGGCATTTCTGTGACTTTCCTGAAGTAAAATTTGTTTTATTTGGAGATTTTAATGCTGAGGTAAAATTTAATGGCTTTAGAGCATATTATAATAATATTTAACATAATTTAAAAGTGACATTTATGGCATTTACAAATATGTATAAATAAAAAAATACAAATGATAAACTAAATACTTTTAATTTGTTGAAATTCGTCAATAGAATAAGGTTGAAAATTCATTGTGCGTTGACAAATAGTTGGTAAAAGTATTTTACTGACGGGAAAAATATGTATTATTGTTGATTATTTATTATTTTTATTAAAAAGTTTTTAATTCATCTTTTATACACATTACAGGGTGAAAGCTATACTTACGAAATCAATCGAGATTATTTTTCAAGTAATTTTATAGCTGATCAACCGTATTGAAATGATAGTAGTTGATTTAAACTCGACGAAGATTTAATAGATCCGAAATAATTTTATTATGTGATTTGAAATGGAGACTTATACCCTAGACGAAGGATGGATGACGTGAAGTTAAAGCATTTACCTTATAAAGTTATCGACGAATGTTGGAAGTGTTGAGAACAGACTGAACAGTGAGTGACCGGGGTCTTGCGTAAAACTAGTAAAGCGTGAGTCTTAGTCAACACAATAAAAACTTCAACGCTAAAATATTTTAAGAAGCTTTATGAGTGAATAAAAAACCATATCGCGTTAATATAAATTAATATAACAATATCGCGTTAATATAAGTGTTAATGCAGAGTAAAGTAATG
The DNA here is from genome assembly GCA_036971475.1 of Prosapia bicincta. NCBI lineage: Eukaryota > Metazoa > Arthropoda > Insecta > Hemiptera > Cercopidae > Prosapia > Prosapia bicincta. Next base: position 21,915,403 of record JBAIZL010000003.1, read on the forward strand.
GGAAAGCAGGCAATGCAAGATGATAAATGTGGCTGCAGAAATATTGAGACAAACTTTAAATTTCTATTCAAATTGTTACAGAAACATTATTAACGGTATTCTGTAATAAGTATTCTATAGCTTAGCAGTACTAAACCCTTGTCTGGGCCTGACAAAAGTCAACTGGGCAGGTCACAAGTTAAAGGTAAGATACTTAATGACGTGATCTTGTACTAGAGAAATGTAAGGGCGTCTTTGTGTTGGTTGAGTCGGTTGAGGATCGAATCAAAACCCACCTGCTCTTTCCAGTCGAAAGACATATTATAAATATTGTCTTTTTGATTTAAGTAAAGCAATGTAAATTATTATTTCGTCTTTTATTATTGTATACGAGATTTTTAATTATTTTCTCCAGTCACAATTAGAAATTCTTTTAAAAGCTTTGGTCACATCATTATTTTTTAAAATGAATTTGTTAATCAATATTCTTAATGGTAGTTTCACTTTATGAAACTGATAGAATAAAGTATAATTTAAATCTCCTGTTTTTGAAAAGTTTAAATTTAACCTTGTGTTAGTAACCTTCAGACTAACCTATTAACAGGGTGTAGGTTACACATCTCTGGTCACCTCAATTGGAAGCACCTAAGTGTCATATTTCCTCTATATACAGTACCAGTAGTGAAATCTATATTCTCTTCTATTCCTGTAGGCGTCATTATTCCTTCTGTAGTCCTGATTCCATTAACCTCTTTATATTATTTCTTTTACAAAGAAGTATAACGTTTAGACATCTCCTTTATGACGTCGATAGGGAGTAGGGTAGTAAAGTTTATAACAAGTAGCCTACAAATGACAATATTTCCTCCGTATATCCGCTACCCTAACTCAACCTATGTTTTCAATCCTTTCCTACCCATCTAAGAGATGATACTCATGCTGGCAGATCCTTTATGACGTCGATAGGGAGCAGGGTAGTAAAGTCTATAACAAGTACAAATGACAATATTTCCTCCGTATATCCGCTACCCTAACTCAACCTATGTTTTCAACCCATTCCTACCCATCTAAGAAATGATACTCATACTGGCAGATCCTTTAAAACTAAAGAAAACCACTAATACCAATAGTAAACCAAAATATCCCTCCTCGATTAACATAAAGCGTAACCGATTGATCAACTAAGCGTAATAACATCCGAAGATTCCTCTAAAATCTGACGTCAAAGTGGCAATTATAAACTAATACTGTTTAATATATCAATATAATATTTTGTGTGTGTGTCTTATAAACGGAATATTCCACATAATCGTTTTAATGACGCCTAAACAGCATTTAACTCTTACATAAGGTAAATGTGAGTTTAATTAAACCACTCGTGCCTACTGCTAAAAAGGTGTAGATTAATTACCTGACACGATTTAATTAGTGTTTTGCTCTTAAGCGCTGTAAATCTCTGGTATTAATAACAATTAAGGGCACAATAAAATTCATTGCATGGAATAAACAATAGCAACGAAATATTTTTATGACAAGATACTGCAGCAGTAAAATTATTCTCTCTTTATGACCTTAATAGAGGGTAGGTATATTTAAAGTAGTCACTCTGATCACGTGATGCCATATTCCCTTGCATCCCTATCACATGAGTACCTTAATCTGCTTATGTTCACAATACTGTGTACACGTACGAAATGAGTAGATTGGTAATACAGAAATTTATCTAGAATACATCTTTTGGCACGTGGAATTGTAAAATCATGTAATTTACTTCATAGTAAAACATTTAATTAAATTTGGTACTGTTTACGAACTGGTTACAACGCTTTTTTTCTAGAGGCTGAATATTGATTGAAGAATATCTAAAGAGAGAAAATATTTAGACAAAAATATTACTACAGTTAAAACTTCACAGTTTAACATATATATACATATACATACATATATATGTTTATCTTCACAGATTATATATAAATATATATAATACCACGTATATATTACTACATAATGATGTATTCATACAAATTAACCAATTATAATTCTACAGGCATTAACATCGAATTCAATGTTTATAAATGTATTTATTTATTCAGGATACATTTTTATGGACTGTAATAACATTTTGTTTGACAAAACGTTTCTACTTTATCTGGCTTTGTACCAAACTAATAGCAATAAAATTTGCTAAATCGTTGACCAAATATGGGCAAATATCCAAATTGCCCAGCTCCCACGTTGGCCAAAGTAATCCCAATAAAATAAATGTTTTTATAAGTATGGGGTTCATTTTCGGAATGGGTATTTATGAAATAAAAGCGCCCACAAAAATGTATAGAAAGCTTTGACGAACTTGATTTATGGAAAAACTCAAACATCTTTCTTTAGTAGTTGTAAATATGATGATTGAACTTAAATAAACTGACTTTATATAAATCATTTTTAATGGTACGTGTTTTTAATGACATACTTTAGAATAAATACCAAAACCATAGACAATGATTCATTAATCCAATACACCCAATGAAAATACAAACCCAATCAAAACGTGAATAAACATTTTTTTGAAATCAAGCAATAGTTAATAAAAGCTAATAACTTTGATTTGCTGCTTCAGAAGTGTGTAGACATCCACCTTTGCCTGCCGTTGTAGTGTTATGAGTAGGATATTCTCTAAAATGTACGAAGAGACTTTAATGCAAGGTATGTCGCGTTACAAATAGCTTTGAAAGTAAAACATTTTTAATTATAATTACTTCTTTATTTTCTTTCTACTAACCACAATAAAATGGAAGTAAATACAAAAGAATATTTCTCTGCTAAAAGTCGAATGTATCTATGGTCCCATTTTGACATAATCCTCTTCAAAATACGGAGTTCGTACAAATGGACAATCGTTTTAATACTCTGAGCAATTAATATTGTCTCCAATGAATGTTTTTAAAGTTGTCGTTAGTTTGAAAACGTTGCTTGCATTGTTCATGGCAACATCTTCAGAGTAGGGAAAAATTAATTTAATTGCTAGACCAACGCTGCGTTGCCTTAAGAGCTGACAGGCGTGCTTATTTCTGGAATTTTTCTGATTCGTGACTACGAAGCCCACACAATTCTTCAAATGTTTGGTAAGTTTCAGTAACCGCCACACAGTGCTGACTTTTTGTTTAATAATGTTCGATTTTTTTAGGAATTCTAAAAGTGCATAAGAGGGCAATCCTTGCACCTAACGAAGAATTTCTAGTTTTCTTGAATTTCAAATCATGACTAATTTAAATTATTTACGGTTACATTTTTCAAAGAGTTATGAAGATTTTGTTCACTGATGTAAAACGTTTTTCTTTCATCCTAGAGATTTATAAGATCTTCAAGTCGTTAATTTATTAAATTCAAATATAATGTAAAAGCTTCGTCGATCGTCACGGGACGTAATTCTCCCACTCCCAGAACCAAGGATATTTTTCCTTAGTTTTATATAATTCCATTTATCCTTCATGTCCTCCTTGGTGTCTCCTAGAGAGACGTAGCTGTACTTCAGGCACGCAACAGTCACATGTGATACCATGATCCCCTTTCACACCCTGTACCAGGGGGGTTTCTTCCCCTATATGTTTTTAATAACGTACAAAATATTTCTCTATTCTTTCTCTCATACAAAAATAATAATGAGTGAACTTAAATGAAAAACTCGTAGAGTAAACGGAAATAAACAAAAAAAATAGATATACTCCGTATTTACACCGTAAAAACTTCAAGACACGTTTTATTGTTATCTATAGAAGTATAAAATAATATTGAGCAACTGTAAAATAGATGATGGATCTTGTATTTAACTGAAACGTAACATATTTTACTTCCCCTTGGAGCTATATCATTTAGTTTAAAATCTTTAGAACTATTCATTTCAATACAAAAAAAATTTTTTATATTGTATACTTCATTTTTAAGTACTTAATCTCTACTCTTTACACTTTTATTAATTTAGTGTTTGAAAACTTTGACGAAAGTTGGACGATAATATCCTCGAACGAGTGATTTTTAATTTTAAAAATATATTTTTACCGATAAATATTGTTTTTGTAAGAAACAACAGGGTATCAGTATTCAAGAAATAAATCCAAAGCTTTAGAAGTTATAACGGTTCTGATTAGATACTGGAACTACTAGAGTGAGTACATTTTTAACAGGTGTTCAAGCCATAAATAATAAAGGTCGCAGTATGTTACAAATGGTTTCCCCCTAAAACGTAAATCTCCGAGAAGGCATAGTTATAATAAAACAGAGAAAGTTTTTGCTGTTCAACTCAGTGCGAAATTAATAAACGCGGCGAGAGGGGTGCTTTGTGCTCTATGAATGATTATTTCTGAAGGACATAATTTTATTTGGTCTTTAATTAAACGATTTTGTAAAGTTTTTTATAATTAATATTCTATTACCTTATTAATATAAATAAATTACATTAAGTAATAGTTTTAATTGGAAGCAAATTGCATTTAGTAATAAGTTTAATACGAATCAAATTACATTTAGTAAAAACTTTCATACGAAGAAAATTACAATTAGTAATAAATTTAATACGAATCAAATTACACTTACTAATAAATTTAATACGAATAAAATTACATTTAGTAAAAAATTTCATACGATGTCATTTCTATTAAGTAATAAATTTAATACGAAAAAATTATATTTAGTAATAAATTTAATACGAATTAAATTACATTTACTAATAAATTTAATACGAGTAAAATTACATTTAGTAAAAAATTTCATACGATGTAATTTCTATTTAGTAATAAATTTAATACGAATAAAATTACATTTAGTAATAAATTGATTACGTATAAAATTACATTTAGTAATAAATTTAATACGTATAAAATTACATTTAGTAATAAATTTAATACGTATAAAATTACATTTAGTAATAAATTTAATACGAATCAATCTATATTTAGTAATTAATTTAATACGAATCAAATTACATATAGTAAAACATTTAATGCAAAGCCAATTAGATTTAGTAATAGATTTAATATAAAATATAGTATCACCTAATAACAATGCCAAATGAAAGTTAAGTGAATAACAAGTGTTTAGCTAAAGCATCATTTTGAAGAACTTTGAAAAAGTGTTAAAAACAGTTTTAAAATCATAAAATAAATTTATTTTGTTAGTTTTTTAAAATAAATATTCAAATACTCACACTTAAGCCTTTACAAAAAAACATTTCACTTACATTCTGTTCACCTTTGCCCAAACTATATGTTATCTACCTTTTAACAACAATTTCAAATAAAGCACTTACAAGTGGAGATAAATAATCTTTTTGTGACACCGGTATCTAGTTTAGCCCAAGATTTATCATAATGAATGTTTGATATGGACCAAGATCTGAGTAGTTTGTCTGCAGATTTATTTATACAATCAGAAAATTGCAAAGCAAACAATCAAATTGTTTATTTAGTTCCAACATGTAAAACGTAAAATAAATCAAAAATAAATTAAGAAACAAGCAAATATGTGGTTGAATGTGAACCATTAAAAACAAACTTCATATGATCAATGTAGACACTGTTTGTGAAATGTAGGTCAACTACAGTTTATAGTGTCATATTGTTGAACGCTATTATGAAATATGTTGCCTCAGAACCATTCTCTTCATTGAGCAACTTTTCTTTTATTCATATTCATAATTTGTCTTATGATTTTTATTTGTTTAATAATCACAAAATAAACACTTGAATTACAATAAAAACTATTCTTAAAATAATAGGATAACAATTATAATAATTAATATAATAAAATTATATAATAATTATTAGTATAATTACTATTTGCATATATTATTAATACAATAATATTTACTACTAATAGTATTATTTAACCTAATATTAAATTATTAGTATTTATTATAAATATTATTATATATAATAACATTATTAATATTATTACTAGCAATATAATATACAATCAATAATATAATTATTATTAATGAAAACTTAATAAATATTTCAAGATAATAAAACACTATTCTTAAAACAAACTTAATTTGTGGTTTTTCTAAAGCTTTACAGTTATTCTAAAGCCTGTTTGAAATTTTTTGTCTCTTTATTTCGTGATTGTGCTATTTTTTATAAATTGAAATACTTCAAACAATTTTTTTCAAATGAGTTCAGTTACATATAAATGTTTTGCTGTCCTTATAACTGAGTTTATAAGTTTCACCTACGACCAATCTAAATAAGGATAAACCTTTGTAGATGATTTTTATTAAATAGTAATTTTATTCATAAAACCTTTAAAGTTTTGCAGAATATAAAAATCTGTCTCTGTCAAAGATGAAATTTAGTATATTTTCGAGATAAGCATGGGCTAAGAAAGCTATTGTGTCCACGCAGACCACAATATCTTGCAGATTCTAAAATAACAGCCGCCTCATATATACAATTTAATTGCATATAATATAACTTATGTCAATATGCAAACACTAGCCTAGGTAGCACTTCCTTCTTATATAAGTGAAGACAGCCTTTATTTGAGGTGTGTTAACCATTGCCATCCTAGATCGAAATGACTCTTGGTGTTTTAAGGACTGGTGGGGGGGACTGCGAAACTATTTTGGGTGAGTTTAAGAAAATTTTTAGTGTAATGACGTCAAAAAGGTGTAATGACGTTAAAAATAGTTAATTGAAATTTAGACTATTTGGTTGCCGAGTGGTTGTTTCGGGTATTTGTGAATTTGAACTGCTCGGTCTTGTGAATTAAATTAATTATAAGTAGTTTGTACAGAATTCGTTGATTGACATGGTTTATTATTCGTGTAGCTGTGGTTTGTATGTATGAGACCTTCAACAAAGTTTAATTGAGTTTCAGCTTTTTGGGCGTTTCGCTAATTTGGGGAAATATCTTTTTTCTTCACATGTCATGTCTGGAAACGAGGGCAAAAACTACATGTTAGGTTATAGACCGAAGGAATTGTATATGTCAGTTTGTTGTGTTTGGTTCGAGTATGATCCAGATGTTGTGTGAGCTTAGACAGTTTACAGATCGCATTTGTGAAAACTATGGTTAGGTTTTGTATTTTGGATCATCTGATGAGTGGTTTTATGTATTTGTAGATTTCTAAAGATGTGTTTTCAGTTTTAGATTTATTAAATATGTTATTAGAGTTTTGTAGTTACTTACCTTCAAACGTTTCTTAAAATACGAGACTAGCCATAGTCGTAGTTGAAAATGGGACACATTTTCCGAAACCACCTTTCATGATTAGAAACCAAGCACTGCCATAGGTAAAAAAGACGCTAAAATATAGGTGTAAAGTATGAGCCCAAGTTGGAGACAGGAAAAAATATTGTGATTCTACTTACATACCATTCCTTTCATATCCACACCACTTGCTTATAGACCTAATATCTATTTACAGATAATGATAAAATTCGCTTTCACTGCTAAATTGTCTTCTTTAAAACGTACTAAACCTTCTAAATATTTTTATTTTTTGTAGAAAGATTCTTTTTTATTTAACGTGTTTAGCACACTTTAAAAAAAGATTCATTAAAAATAAAATTGTTAAAATATCAATAATTTGAATTAGTATTTTATATTTAGAACTGAAAAAAAATATTGTGTATGCAAACTGAAGAAATTGTCCAGAATAATACTGAAGAAATAGTTTCAATGTTAATGAAAAGCAACATTGTTTCTTATTAATTCCTAACAACAATTGACCTATTAATAAATTACCTTGAAAATATAATTATAATTTGAACGCAATTGGTAAAACGAAACGCTACTAAATATTTTCCATTTATTTTGCAGTGTTAAAATTACCTATATAAAGAGGTTATGAACATGTTGGATATTTCAATGTTTTGAAAATTCCACAGCCACCTGGTGGCATTTAATGCCCCGTTATTTGAACACGTCTAGCTTTTGAGTGTTTTTACAATTGACGGTTGTCGTACATTAATGGATATACATTAGTCCGTTTGCCAAAGGCTTTTAAACAAAATGACTAACACGCATACTTTGCGATACGAGAAACATTATTACATTACAGTTAAAGGCTGCGTTGTCGAATTGTAAATTCGGTTAAAACACTAAAAGTTCAAATAATCTACACAGAGTGCTAATGCAACATGCAATGCGTTTTTATGTTTAAAATATAACGTTAACTACTCCCTGCGAAAATCCTCTCCAAAGAAGGGCGAAATGAGCCGGCTTTACTAATGAGCTATATTCACGCTTATCTGGTGACGTCTTTGTCTAAGCTCATTAGAATCACCCTTCTACCCTTCCAGAAAGTCGTTAAGTAAAGAAATTAAAACCTGACAGTATCTTGGCTACAAATATGACTATAACGTAGGCTACCCAACATAATTATGCAGAGATGTAGTTTTTCGTGATTTTCTCTTCAATTAAATACTTAACTGATAAATGCTTTCACAAACAATTGCTATAAAAATGGAAAGTAAAAAAATAAGTATAACAAAGCTTTTAATGTACGTTTTTTGTAGGTTTACATATGTTTCTTTAAAAAAAAACTATGTGTAACAGCAAAATAATTTATTAAGGCTCTAAATCGAGAATCATTGTTTTCAAAACATATATTTAAAAAAAGAATTAAGAATGCGTTACATACATTAATCTTTTTACCTAAAGATTTTAATGCGTTTTTTTATTCACCTACTGAATACAAAAACCTGCAACCCATTAATTATGTTACTATTATCTAGTTTACTATAAATAATTTCGTGTGATTAATATTCAGGTAAAGTTTAAGAGATACATATATTAATTTATATTTTATAACGTAATAATAAAAATACATGAACATTTTTATTTAGTTATTTTAAGAACAATTAATTAAGTTATTAAATTTATATAAGTAACTACTTATATGAAAATGTTTACAAAACCGAATGTTTACTTACTAGAAAGTGAAAAATAATTTCCCAATAAATATAACATAATTTATCATGAGCTTACTACCAACAAAATTTTAAAGTCGCCAAAGAATTTCCTACTTGTGCTAATATTTAATACACTGAACTTGACAAATAAAGGGATTTTACATGTTGTTGGGCACCTTGACACATAGAATCACAAATTATGATATTCAATAATTTCTTCCATGGACTTGTCTTATAGGTATAGAAAATTTATGATACAAAAAATTAAAGTAGATATTATCTCTTATACTTATCTACAGTAATCACATTCCTTTTAAATCATCCAAAGAAAATTGAACTTTCTGCAATCTGAACGAAAAATATGGAGCCACATATATTTTATGGAACAAAATCTGGTTTTGTGTGTTCTTTGCCGGGAACAAGGATCAATTATCTCACTCATAATATCAAACACATGGAATTTTAGTTTCGTGAGAAGACTCTATGGTTCGCTTTATAATTAATCATGTGAAATCAGGCAATCAAAAAGTTGATTGTTTTGGAAAGGTTTGAAATATATTTGATGGATTAGCCTATCCAAGGCAAGATTGAGGCGCCGACTTAAAAATTGTGTGGGCTATGATAACTTATGTTATCGTTATTGGAAATTATAATTTAAAAAAATACATGAACATTTTTTAAAGTGTTTTAATTACAATTAATTACTTATAAAATAAAACAGTTACTATACAATTAATTAATGTAATATAATTATTTATAGTAAATGTCTAATAACAACTAAAATATTAGTATTGGCTACTTTAAAACTATAACTATTATTTAAATTAAATTGAATTTTCTATGAGAATTGCCTCTGTAAAGTGTTATATATATATATAAGAACTAAGTCAAAATACAAATACAAGAATTATAATTGAATTTTATAATATTAATTTTATGAATTGTAAATTCAATTATAATTCTTGTATTTGTATTTTGACTTAGTTCTTTATTAATACACAAGAATACACATTGCGATATATATATATATATATATATATATATATATATACTATAAATCCTAATACTAATTTTAAATGTATTTGAGATACTGAATAAAGTTTAGACACATGAAGACGGTGGTTGAATCATGGAAAGGCCTAGCACCTCGTTAAACTTCTCCGTCTCGAGAGAGGCTATAAAAGGGAGTAAAACTTTTAGACCCGCTACTTTGGCGTCCAAGTCCAACAACGAGTCAGCTTTTAAACTTTTACAGGTGCAATTAGGTTTTACTCGCTTTGAGGGAAGAGAAAAGGAGTATGAAGGAAAATGAACTTAAGGACAAAGTCGAAACATAGTTTGAAATATAACCTTTGAGGCCTTATATTGGCAATCAACAGTTTGGATAAGGTTCGGAATGCGATCTAACTTTGAGCACATTGTCGAGTGTATTTTCGTTTAGAGCAACCTGTTGAGAACGCCTCTTGATGAAATATCTTCTATCACACCATAGCCGTGAGGCTTTTAAACATAAAGTGAGAATAGAAAACATTTCATGTAGTGTACGATCTACATATTAACACACACACACACACACACACACGTACAAAGAAATACACACACACGTACAAAGAAATACACACACACACGTACAAAGAAACACACACACACACACACACACACACACACACACACACACACACACACACACACACACACACACACACACACACACACACACACACACACACACACACACATACACACATACCCACACACACACACACATATCAAAATTTTAAAGTGTACTATTATCGATATCTAGTTGAGAAAGGTAAAGCAAATTGTATTTTATTATGTTTCGTGTAATAGATACTAAATGGTTTAATTTTTTGTACTTATTTTACTATAATTGATAGTTTTTGTAAATACTTAATAATCTTTTTTGTAAATTGTTTTAAACATCGTATCTAATTCAAGTAAAGTTTATATTTTCGTATTTCTATGATAAAAACTCTTATACTAATGAAGATCGCTCTAGACTAGACGATGTAATAAGTGAAGGAGTTAGTTTAATTGAACTGTTAAGAAAACATTATGATAGAG
>JBAIZL010000003.1:21931372-21941372 GCA_036971475.1 Prosapia bicincta
TCTGTTACGAGTGACGAGACCAGAGTTGTGTACGTATCAACTGACAAAATGTCTGTTACGAGTGACGAGACCAGAGTTGTGTACGTATCAACTGACAAAATGTCTGTTACGAGTGACGAGACCAGAGTTGTGTACGTATCAACTGACAAAATGTCTGTTACGAGTGACGAGACCAGAGTTGTGTACGTATCAACTGACAAAATGTCTGTTACGAGTGACGAGACCAGAGTTGTGTACGTATCAACTGACAAAATGTCTGTTACGAGTGACGAGACCAGAGTTGTGTACGTATCAACTGACAAAATGTCTGTTACGAGTGACGAGACCAGAGTTGTGTACGTATCAACTGACAAAATGTCTGTTACGAGTGACGAGACCAGAGTTGTGTACGTATCAACTGACAAAATGTCTGTTACGAGTGACGAGACCAGAGTTGTGTACGTATCAACTGACAAAATGTCTTTTACGAGTGACGAGACCAGAGTTGTGTACGTATCAACTAACAAAATGTCTGTTACGAGTGACGAGACCAGAGTTGTGTACGTATCAACTGACAAAATGTCTGTTACGAGTGACGAGACCAGAGTTGTGTACGTATCAACTGACAAAATGTCTGTTACGAGTGACGAGACCAGAGTTGTGTACGTATCAACTGACAAAATGTCTGTTACGAGTGACGAGACCAGAGTTGTGTACGTATCAACTGACAAAATGTCTGTTACGAGTGACGAGACCAGAGTTGTGTACGTATCAACTGACAAAACGTCTGTTATGAGTGACGAGACCAGAGTTGTGTACGTATCAACTGACAAAATGTCTGTTACGAGTGACGAGACCAGAGTTGTGTACGTATCAACTGACAAAATGTCTGTTACGAGTGACGAGACCAGAGTTGTGTACGTATCAACTGACAAAATGTCTGTTACGAGTGACGAGACCAGAGTTGTGTACGTATCAACTGACAAAATGTCTGTTACGAGTGACGAGACCAGAGTTGTGTACGTATCAACTGACAAAATGTCTGTTACGAGTGACGAGACCAGAGTTGTGTACGTATCAACTGACAAAATGTCTGTTACGAGTGACGAGACCAGAGTTGTGTACGTATCAACTGACAAAATGTCTGTTACGAGTGACGAGACCAGAGTTGTGTACGTATCAACTGACAAAATGTCTGTTACGAGTGACGAGACCAGAGTTGTGTACGTATCAACTGACAAAATGTCTGTTACGAGTGACGAGACCAGAGTTGTGTACGTATCAACTGACAAAATGTCTGTTACGAGTGACGAGACCAGAGTTGTGTACGTATCAACTGACAAAATGTCTGTTACGAGTGACGAGACCAGAGTTGTGTACGTATCAACTGACAAAATGTCTGTTACGAGTGACGAGACCAGAGTTGTGTACGTATCAACTGACAAAATGTCTGTTACGAGTGACGAGACTAGAGTTGTGTACGTATCAACTGACAAAATGTCTTTTACGAGTGACGAGACCAGAGTTGTGTACGTATCAACTAACAAAATGTCTGTTACGAGTGACGAGACCAGAGTTGTGTACGTATCAACTGACAAAATGTCTGTTACGAGTGACGAGACCAGAGTTGTGTACGTATCAACTGACAAAATGTCTGTTACGAGTGACGAGACCAGAGTTGTGTACGTATCAACTGACAAAATGTCTGTTACGAGTGACGAGACCAGAGTTGTGTACGTATCAACTGACAAAATGTCTGTTACGAGTGACGAGACCAGAGTTGTGTACGTATCAACTGACAAAACGTCTGTTATGAGTGACGAGACCAGAGTTGTGTACGTATCAACTGAGAAAATGTCTGTTACGAGTGACGAGACCAGAGTTGTGTACGTATCAACTGACAAAATGTCTGTTACGAGTGACGAGACCAGAGTTGTGTACGTATCAACTGACAAAATGTCTGTTACGAGTGACGAGACGAGAGTTGTGTACATATCAACTGACAAAATGTCTGTTACGAGTGACGAGACCAGAGTTGTGTACGTATCAACTGACAAAATGTCTGTTACGAGTGACGAGACCAGAGTTGTGTACATATCAACTGACAAAATGTCTGTTACGAGTGACGAGACCAGAGTTGTGTACATATCAACTGACAAAATGTCTGTTACGAGTGACGAGACCATAGTTGTGTACATATCAACTGACAAAATGTCTGTTACGAGTGACGAGACCAGAGTTGTGTACGTATCAACTGACAAAATGTCTGTTACGAGTGACGAGACCAGAGTTGTGTACGTATCAACTGACAAAATGTCTGTTACGAGTGACGAGACCAGAGTTGTGTACGTATTAACTGACAAAATATCTGTTACGAGTGACGAGACCAGAGTTGTGTACGTATCAACTGACAAAATGTCTGTTACGAGTGACGAGACCAGAGTTGTGTACGTATCAACTGACAAAATGTCTGTTACGAGTGACGAGACCAGAGTTGTGTACGTATCAACTGACAAAATGTCTGTTACGAGTGACGAGACCATAGTTGTGTACGTATCAACTGACAAAATGTCTGTTAGGAGTGACGAGACCAGAGTTGTGTACGTATCAACTGACAAAATGTCTGTTACGAGTGACGAGACCAGAGTTGTGTACGTATCAACTGACAAAATGTCTGTTACGAGTGACGAGACCAGAGTTGTGTACGTATCAACTGACAAAATGTCTGTTACGAGTGACGAGACCAGAGTTGTGTACGTATCAACTGACAAAATGTCTGTTACGAGTGACGAGACCAGAGTTGTGTACGTATCAACTGACAAAATGTCTGTTACGAGTGACGAGACCAGAGTTGTGTACGTATCAACTGACAAAATGTCTGTTACGAGTGACGAGACCAGAGTTGTGTACGTATCAACTGACAAAATGTCTGTTACGAGTGACGAGACCAGAGTTGTGTACGTATCAACTGACAAAATGTCTGTTACGAGTGACGAGACCAGAGTTGTGTACGTATCAACTGACAAAATGTCTGTTACGAGTGACGAGACCAGAGTTGTGTACGTATCAACTGACAAAATGTCTGTTACGAGTGACGAGACCAGAGTTGTGTACGTATCAACTGACAAAATGTCTGTTACGAGTGACGAGACCAGAGTTGTGTACGTATCAACTGACAAAATGTCTGTTACGAGTGACGAGACCAGAGTTGTGTACGTATCAACTGACAAAATGTCTGTTACGAGTGACGAGACCAGAGTTGTGTACGTATCAACTGACAAAATGTCTGTTACGAGTGACGAGACCAGAGTTGTGTACGTATCAACTGACAAAATGTCTGTTACGAGTGACGAGACCAGAGTTGTGTACGTATCAACTGACAAAATGTCTGTTACGAGTGACGAGACCAGAGTTGTGTACGTATCAACTGACAAAATGTCTGTTACGAGTGACGAGACCAGAGTTGTGTACGTATCAACTGACAAAATGTCTGTTACGAGTGACGAGACCAGAGTTGTGTACGTATCAACTGACAAAATGTCTGTTACGAGTGACGAGACCAGAGTTGTGTACATATCAACTGACAAAATGTCTATTACGAGTGACGAGACCAGAGTTGTGTACGTATCAACTGACAAAATGTCTGTTACGAGTGACGAGACCAGAGTTGTGTACGTATCAACTGACAAAATGTCTGTTACGAGTGACGAGACCAGAGTTGTGTACGTATCAACTGACAAAATGTCTGTTACGAGTGACGAGACCAGAGTTGTGTACGTATCAACTGACAAAATGTCTGTTACGAGTGACGAGACCAGAGTTGTGTACGTATCAACTGACAAAATGTCTGTTACGAGTGACGAGACCAGAGTTGTGTACGTATCAACTGACAAAACGTCTGTTATGAGTGACGAGACCAGAGTTGTGTACGTATCAACTGAGAAAATGTCTGTTACGAGTGACGAGACCAGAGTTGTGTACATATCAACTGAGAAAATGTCTGTTACGAGTGACGAGACCAGAGTTGTGTACGTATCAACTGACAAAATGTCTGTTACGAGTGACGAGACGAGAGTTGTGTACATATCAACTGACAAAATGTCTGTTACGAGTGACGAGACCAGAGTTGTGTACATATCAACTGACAAAATGTCTGTTACGAGTGACGAGACCAGAGTTGTGTACATATCAACTGACAAAATGTCTGTTACGAGTGACGAGACCAGAGTTGTGTACATATCAACTGACAAAATGTCTGTTACGAGTGACGAGACCAGAGTTGTGTACGTATCAACTGACAAAATGTCTGTTACGAGTGACGAGACCAGAGTTGTGTACGTATCAACTGACAAAATGTCTGTTACGAGTGACGAGACCAGAGTTGTGTACGTATCAACTGACAAAATGTCTGTTACGAGTGACGAGACCAGAGTTGTGTACGTATCAACTGACAAAATGTCTGTTACGAGTGACGAGACCAGAGTTGTGTACGTATCAACTGAGAAAATGTCTGTTACGAGTGACGAGACCATAGTTGTGTACGTATCAACTGAGAAAATGTCTGTTACGAGTGACGAAACCATAGTTGTGTACGTATCAACTGACAAAATGTCTGTTACGAGTGACGAGACCAGAGTTGTGTACGTATCAACTGACAAAATGTCTGTTACGAGTGACGAGACCAGAGTTGTGTACGTATCAACTGACAAAATGTCTGTTACGAGTGACGAGACCAGAGTTGTGTACGTATCAACTGACAAAATGTCTGTTACGAGTGACGAGACCAGAGTTGTGTACGTATCAACTGACAAAATGTCTGTTACGAGTGACGAGACCAGAGTTGTGTACGTATCAACTGACAAAATGTCTGTTACGAGTGACGAGACCAGAGTTGTGTACGTATCAACTGACAAAATGTCTGTTACGAGTGACGAGACCAGAGTTGTGTACGTATCAACTGACATAATGTCTGTTACGAGTGACGAGACCAGAGTTGTGTACGTATCAACTGACAAAATGTCTGTTACGAGTGACGAGACCAGAGTTGTGTACGTATCAACTGACAAAATGTCTGTTACGAGTGACGAGACCAGAGTTGTGTACGTATCAACTGACAAAATGTCTGTTACGAGTGACGAGACCAGAGTTGTGTACGTATCAACTGACAAAATGTCTGTTACGAGTGACGAGACCAGAGTTGTGTACGTATCAACTGACAAAATGTCTGTTACGAGTGACGAGACCAGAGTTGTGTACGTATCAACTGACAAAATGTCTGTTACGAGTGACGAGACCAGAGTTGTGTACGTATCAACTGACAAAATGTCTGTTACGAGTGACGAGACCAGAGTTGTGTACGTATCAACTGACAAAATGTCTGTTACGAGTGACGAGACCAGAGTTGTGTACGTATCAACTGACAAAATGTCTGTTACGAGTGACGAGACCAGAGTTGTGTACGTATCAACTGACAAAATGTCTGTTACGAGTGACGAGACCAGAGTTGTGTACGTATCAACTGACAAAATGTCTGTTACGAGTGACGAGACCAGAGTTGTGTACGTATCAACTGACAAAATGTCTGTTACGAGTGACGAGACCAGAGTTGTGTACGTATCAACTGACAAAATGTCTGTTACGAGTGACGAGACCAGAGTTGTGTACGTATCAACTGACAAAATGTCTTTTACGAGTGACGAGACCAGAGTTGTGTACGTATCAACTAACAAAATGTCTGTTACGAGTGACGAGACCAGAGTTGTGTACGTATCAACTGACAAAATGTCTGTTACGAGTGACGAGACCAGAGTTGTGTACGTATCAACTGACAAAATGTCTGTTACGAGTGACGAGACCAGAGTTGTGTACGTATCAACTGACAAAATGTCTGTTACGAGTGACGAGACCAGAGTTGTGTACGTATCAACTGACAAAATGTCTGTTACGAGTGACGAGACCAGAGTTGTGTACGTATCAACTGACAAAACGTCTGTTATGAGTGACGAGACCAGAGTTGTGTACGTATCAACTGACAAAATGTCTGTTACGAGTGACGAGACCAGAGTTGTGTACGTATCAACTGACAAAATGTCTGTTACGAGTGACGAGACCAGAGTTGTGTACGTATCAACTGACAAAATGTCTGTTACGAGTGACGAGACCAGAGTTGTGTACGTATCAACTGACAAAATGTCTGTTACGAGTGACGAGACCAGAGTTGTGTACGTATCAACTGACAAAATGTCTGTTACGAGTGACGAGACCAGAGTTGTGTACGTATCAACTGACAAAATGTCTGTTACGAGTGACGAGACCAGAGTTGTGTACGTATCAACTGACAAAATGTCTGTTACGAGTGACGAGACCAGAGTTGTGTACGTATCAACTGACAAAATGTCTGTTACGAGTGACGAGACCAGAGTTGTGTACGTATCAACTGACAAAATGTCTGTTACGAGTGACGAGACCAGAGTTGTGTACGTATCAACTGACAAAATGTCTGTTACGAGTGACGAGACCAGAGTTGTGTACGTATCAACTGACAAAATGTCTGTTACGAGTGACGAGACCAGAGTTGTGTACGTATCAACTGACAAAATGTCTGTTACGAGTGACGAGACCAGAGTTGTGTACGTATCAACTGACAAAATGTCTGTTACGAGTGACGAGACTAGAGTTGTGTACGTATCAACTGACAAAATGTCTTTTACGAGTGACGAGACCAGAGTTGTGTACGTATCAACTAACAAAATGTCTGTTACGAGTGACGAGACCAGAGTTGTGTACGTATCAACTGACAAAATGTCTGTTACGAGTGACGAGACCAGAGTTGTGTACGTATCAACTGACAAAATGTCTGTTACGAGTGACGAGACCAGAGTTGTGTACGTATCAACTGACAAAATGTCTGTTACGAGTGACGAGACCAGAGTTGTGTACGTATCAACTGACAAAATGTCTGTTACGAGTGACGAGACCAGAGTTGTGTACGTATCAACTGACAAAACGTCTGTTATGAGTGACGAGACCAGAGTTGTGTACGTATCAACTGAGAAAATGTCTGTTACGAGTGACGAGACCAGAGTTGTGTACGTATCAACTGACAAAATGTCTGTTACGAGTGACGAGACCAGAGTTGTGTACGTATCAACTGACAAAATGTCTGTTACGAGTGACGAGACGAGAGTTGTGTACATATCAACTGACAAAATGTCTGTTACGAGTGACGAGACCAGAGTTGTGTACGTATCAACTGACAAAATGTCTGTTACGAGTGACGAGACCAGAGTTGTGTACATATCAACTGACAAAATGTCTGTTACGAGTGACGAGACCAGAGTTGTGTACATATCAACTGACAAAATGTCTGTTACGAGTGACGAGACCATAGTTGTGTACATATCAACTGACAAAATGTCTGTTACGAGTGACGAGACCAGAGTTGTGTACGTATCAACTGACAAAATGTCTGTTACGAGTGACGAGACCAGAGTTGTGTACGTATCAACTGACAAAATGTCTGTTACGAGTGACGAGACCAGAGTTGTGTACGTATTAACTGACAAAATATCTGTTACGAGTGACGAGACCAGAGTTGTGTACGTATCAACTGACAAAATGTCTGTTACGAGTGACGAGACCAGAGTTGTGTACGTATCAACTGACAAAATGTCTGTTACGAGTGACGAGACCAGAGTTGTGTACGTATCAACTGACAAAATGTCTGTTACGAGTGACGAGACCATAGTTGTGTACGTATCAACTGACAAAATGTCTGTTAGGAGTGACGAGACCAGAGTTGTGTACGTATCAACTGACAAAATGTCTGTTACGAGTGACGAGACCAGAGTTGTGTACGTATCAACTGACAAAATATCTGTTACGAGTGACGAGACCAGAGTTGTGTACGTATCAACTGACAAAATGTCTGTTACGAGTGACGAGACCAGAGTTGTGTACGTATCAACTGACAAAATGTCTGTTACGAGTGACGAGACCAGAGTTGTGTACGTATCAACTGACAAAATGTCTGTTACGAGTGACGAGACCAGAGTTGTGTACGTATCAACTGACAAAATGTCTGTTACGAGTGACGAGACCAGAGTTGTGTACGTATCAACTGACAAAATGTCTGTTACGAGTGACGAGACCAGAGTTGTGTACGTATCAACTGACAAAATGTCTATTACGAGTGACGAGACCAGAGTTGTGTACGTATCAACTGACAAAATGTCTGTTACGAGTGACGAGACCAGAGTTGTGTACGTATCAACTGACAAAATGTCTGTTACGAGTGACGAGACCAGAGTTGTGTACGTATCAACTGACAAAATGTCTGTTACGAGTGACGAGACCAGAGTTGTGTACGTATCAACTGACAAAATGTCTGTTACGAGTGACGAGACCAGAGTTGTGTACGTATCAACTGACAAAATGTCTGTTACGAGTGACGAGACCAGAGTTGTGTACGTATCAACTGACAAAATGTCTGTTACGAGTGACGAGACCAGAGTTGTGTACGTATCAACTGACAAAATGTCTGTTACGAGTGACGAGACCAGAGTTGTGTACGTATCAACTGACAAAATGTCTGTTACGAGTGACGAGACCAGAGTTGTGTACGTATCAACTGACAAAATGTCTGTTACGAGTGACGAGACCAGAGTTGTGTACGTATCAACTGACAAAATGTCTGTTACGAGTGACGAGACCAGAGTTGTGTACGTATCAACTGACAAAATGTCTGTTACGAGTGACGAGACCAGAGTTGTGTACATATCAACTGACAAAATGTCTATTACGAGTGACGAGACCAGAGTTGTGTACGTATCAACTGACAAAATGTCTGTTACGAGTGACGAGACCAGAGTTGTGTACGTATCAACTGACAAAATGTCTGTTACGAGTGACGAGACCAGAGTTGTGTACGTATCAACTGACAAAATGTCTGTTACGAGTGACGAGACCAGAGTTGTGTACGTATCAACTGACAAAATGTCTGTTACGAGTGACGAGACCAGAGTTGTGTACGTATCAACTGACAAAATGTCTGTTACGAGT
The DNA here is from genome assembly GCA_036971475.1 of Prosapia bicincta. Lineage (NCBI taxonomy): Eukaryota > Metazoa > Arthropoda > Insecta > Hemiptera > Cercopidae > Prosapia > Prosapia bicincta. The sequence goes on from JBAIZL010000003.1 coordinate 21,940,412, forward strand.
GACGAGACCAGAGTTGTGTACGTATCAACTGACAAAACGTCTGTTATGAGTGACGAGACCAGAGTTGTGTACGTATCAACTGAGAAAATGTCTGTTACGAGTGACGAGACCAGAGTTGTGTACATATCAACTGAGAAAATGTCTGTTACGAGTGACGAGACCAGAGTTGTGTACGTATCAACTGACAAAATGTCTGTTACGAGTGACGAGACGAGAGTTGTGTACATATCAACTGACAAAATGTCTGTTACGAGTGACGAGACCAGAGTTGTGTACATATCAACTGACAAAATGTCTGTTACGAGTGACGAGACCAGAGTTGTGTACATATCAACTGACAAAATGTCTGTTACGAGTGACGAGACCAGAGTTGTGTACATATCAACTGACAAAATGTCTGTTACGAGTGACGAGACCAGAGTTGTGTACGTATCAACTGACAAAATGTCTGTTACGAGTGACGAGACCAGAGTTGTGTACGTATTAACTGACAAAATGTCTGTTACGAGTGACGAGACCAGAGTTGTGTACGTATCAACTGACAAAATGTCTGTTACGAGTGACGAGACCAGAGTTGTGTACGTATCAACTGACAAAATGTCTGTTACGAGTGACGAGACCAGAGTTGTGTACGTATCAACTGAGAAAATGTCTGTTACGAGTGACGAGACCATAGTTGTGTACGTATCAACTGAGAAAATGTCTGTTACGAGTGACGAAACCATAGTTGTGTACGTATCAACTGACAAAATGTCTGTTACGAGTGACGAGACCAGAGTTGTGTACGTATCAACTGACAAAATGTCTGTTACGAGTGACGAGACCAGAGTTGTGTACGTATCAACTGACAAAATGTCTGTTACGAGTGACGAGACCAGAGTTGTGTACGTATCAACTGACAAAATGTCTGTTACGAGTGACGAGACCAGAGTTGTGTACGTATCAACTGACAAAATGTCTG
>JBAIZL010000003.1:21946372-21961372 GCA_036971475.1 Prosapia bicincta
TCGTACACAATTAGTGATTTATCCTTCTAAATTCTAGAGTTTTTTTGCTACTATCACGATTCCAGTTCAAATTATGCAAAAATTTTATCATGCTTGGAATACCTAACGACGCTTCTCGGCGGCAAGTAACTAACTACAGGATAACGGGGTGAAACTAGCGGTTGAAGACAGGTTGTCATAGCAAGCACCAGATGTCTCTGATGTCGAGATAAAAAGCTTCCAGGAAGGTATGGCAAACGTAGAAAAAAATAAAGTAAATGTACTACTATAATAAGTAAAAAAGGAACGGCCAAGAAAAATAGATCAAAATTTAAGAAATGAAATTTTAAAAGTTTAATAAAATATGCAATGATAAGTCAAACAAGTTACACAGACAATAACCAATATAAAAGTATAGCTAATAAAACTCAAACTATATCTCCTTCGAAGTTTAATATTGTAGTGTTAATGTAGTCGTTATAATAAATATACTTATTAGTAAGTATACAAGTTATACTTACTGAGGATGATGACGTTATCATTGAAAAGCGTTATTGTACAAATAGATCATTGCTTAGGTTGATATTCGTTATTCTTTACATATTACTTGAGAGCATAAGCGAAACTCAAACGTTTTGGCATTAATTTGTTTATCCAACCTGGTTTAATACAGATTTAACTTTATAAAAAGTCTTAGTATCTCAAAATACTATAAGACCATTGACGAAACATAAAATATTATTGAAGACTATTATACGTCTTAGAAATAGAAATTAAAATCGTGTTAAGAATTTAAAATATACTAACTAGTGTCTCGTATGATTCTATAAATCTAATAAATATTTAATGGTAACAACACAGATATTCTTTACCGAAATGGGATTTTAGACAAGTTGTAGAAATTAAAAAAAAATTACAACTAAATTATAAAAAATCGTTAATAAATAATTTATGTAAAGCGACAATGTCAACAAATGAATGAAAGTAAAACTTCCCTCAAACTAAAGAGTGAAATATTTAAAAGGGAAAAATGAAACAGATTAGATCTCAGCAACGTGTAACAATTTTGCAATTTATTAATTTAGCTTTTCAAAATAACTCTCCATACGACAGAATGTACTTAAGTTTCCAGTTATGTAACAATTTGTCTAAGCGTTGTAAATTTTTTTGTTAATTTTTTCAAACAATAAAAGTATGAAATCTTGTATCTAAACATTTTTTCTTTACAAGGAAAACAAGATTAGCGAACACGATGACAGGTTGTACGAATGAAATTTAATTTTTAATCAAGTCCGGTCTAGACGCATGCATCAATGGCATTTTATTGATCTCCGGTCGAAGATTGTTTTGCACTGGAGTGATTGACCTTAGAGTTGAACTATATTTTGCGCACGAGGCATTTGTATGACGTCATTCATCTCCCACTCACCCCAGAGGTACATTTAATGCCTTTGCTTTTGGATACAAAATGTCACTGATTCTGTTATCGTTCTGTTATCAATTATTAATTGTTTTTATTTAAACAAATGATTCTGTATATTATTTAAATATAAATTGAACATGTTATTAGAGAATTTTTATTTTAAAGTGTATAGTTTTCTCAATTTATTTATTGAAATCTGGTAAAAAATCTCATGCTATAGTTATGTAGATTCTATATTAAATCAGTTGTTGTTACAAAGTGTCTTTACAAATTTTTCCCGAATATTTTAACATTTGTAAATAACTTATAAATATGTATTTATATATATATATATATATATATATATATATATATATATATAAACAACACTCACTTATTGTATATATGTATGTAGAATATATATATATATATATATATATTTTAAAACAACATAGGTTATTCAAATACAAGAATATTTATTAATTTAAATTCAAAGCCTTTCGTTGGTAAACAGTACCAGCATCATCATGAATGAAAATTACAATAATTTGATTATTGTAATTTTCATTCCTGATGATGTTGTTTTAAATTATTAAACAAGAAAACGTATTATATATATATATATATATATATATATACATACATAATATGGTGCTAGATGTTTGTTTGTAAAACATGAAACGTTTGATGATATTCGATTATAATTTTAAATTTCAGTTTTAATCTAGAAAGAATAAAAATAGATAATTCATCGTATTTTTACCTCATAATACAATTCCGATTAAATAATTTAAGCAACTCAGTTAATTTCTTTATACATTACTCCACTCAGACACCATCAAGACCATCACAGATCTCCTTCAAGGACTGTTAAGAAGCTCATTGCACTCAACTGTTCATCTCTACTTATCCCACAACGCATTTCTTCGACCTTCTGCTTCCCTGTTTCTCCCTCTCCTTCTTCGTTTTCCTCTTCTTTTCCACTCTTGTTTTAAAAGATAATAGTTTTTTGATGGGTGTTATGATAAGAAAAGAATCCTAACCTTTTCCAATAAATATGATTTTTCTAGACGTAATTACCACTTTGTGTTTACACCAGTATTTCTCTTTCTCTTCAACCCCTCTATATTCATCTCAAGCATATTCCATAATGTACCACCTCTAGTTGTTTTTCCGTCATCCTATGTTACAGAATGTTTACACAGTACTCTCTTGTAGCGTCAGTGTTTGAAAAACATTCGCCCCACAAAGTGTATATTTCGCCATTTGTGTTCTATTTGAACTATTAAAATTTTTTTTATTTATTTAAATAATAATACTTTACATCCACGTGATGGGGTAATTTGGTCACACTATGCAATTATAAATTTTTTAGGTTTAAATGTTTAATTTTTCTACATATTAAAGTTTTATATGGAAATTTGTAAACAACTAGGCTGTAGTTTTTTCAAAATTGATACATAAGAATATTTAATTTTGTAGGTAGCTTTATTGTATATATATATATATATATATATATATATATATATATATATATATGATTTCAATGACAATTATATTTATTTTTAAAAAAGACAAACCTATTAACAATATTATCGATATATTAATTAATATCATAGTCTTAACATTTCTGTAAACCATTATTAGCTTTACGCGCCTTCTGAGCAAAGCAAGTTGTATCTTAGAAGCAGACTTAGTCTTAAAACCTTAACCACTGGCTAGTGGCTTCAACAAAACTTCTGAACTCTCGCAACCACCTACGTAAAGGTTGCATAGTTGTCAGGCGTAAATTGAAGTAAGGAACATACTTTAGAGTGTATTACAAGTATGCACCCCGTCAAATTATGGGTAAACCCTTGTTCTAATATCGTAAGAAAATGAATTCATTTCATAGGCGAATGATTTTAAAATCTATGGCGTTTGCATAATTATCGTCAAATATATTCACCAGTCTAGTGACGGGAAAATAATTTTTGGTAGTAGTAATATTTTCTCCTGTCAATTTACTGTATTTTCTAATTTATTTAAGTTATAATTATTGATACATTTTCTTTATATCTGCTGATAAATTTACTTCATATTTTCCGCTGAATCTAGTTAATATTATCTTATAAATGTAATTTCTTTCCTTATACATTTACTTTAAATTTGCTGATAAATTTACTTTATATTTTCTGATAGGTTTACCTTTTATTGTAGATAAATTTACTTTGTAATTTCTTTAGGTTTATTTTAACATTTTACTGAAAAATTTACTTCATATATGCTGATAAATGTACTTTATTATTGTTGATAAATTTACTTTGTATTTGTTGATAAATTTACTTTATATTTCCTGATAATTTTACTTTATATGTTTACTTTGTTTTTGAAAATAAATTTCCTTTGTATTTGCTGAAATGTCTACTTTGTATTTGCTGATAAATTTACTTTATTTTTGCTGATAAACTTTCGTTGTACTTGTTTTATACATTTCTTTATATGTTGCGTTGTCGCCTATTGTTAGCGCTCGTAGTTGGTATTAATAATGTTTAATTGAGCCCTTACTTGAGACACTTAACGCGATTGGGGCAGCAACTTGGATCGTAAACTTTACTAACCGACAAAACCGGCTCAGAACTTAGTAAATTTAAATCCCATAGGACACGGCTCTGATGACTTATTAGAAACTTTATTTTGGGATTATACCAATACGGAGATAACATACAATCTGATGCAGGAAAGGAATATAGCCTTGGTGAACGTAACTAAGCCTTGATTACTAAATATATCAAGACGCCCACTTAAAAGCGGGTTAGACGTAGTTTTTTCATCGATGTTTCTATTATAAATCAATCCCCATTTAATTTGTACACTCTTGATTGGCTACAATGTACTACTATCCGTGAAAAATAATTTTAGGGTATGAGTTACAAAATTTCAAGCGTCAAAAATATATTTATGAAGTGGCAAACAGGAACATAGTTTCCTTTTTTTATAACCCGACATATCCCAAACATGTTGTTATCAGAAACTTATAGATATGTTATCTACAATTTTATCGTATTAATTTTCTAAATTTTCCAAGTAGTAACGGAATTTTTCCCTAAAGTTAAAATACATTAAATAAAATTTCAAAAAACTCTTGTTGTAGATTAGTTAAAAACCAAAAAAAATCAGAGAGTGTTGAGGTGGAAGAGGCGTCAAACAAAAAAAGATATAGGTACGACAAAATTCTCTTTTCAGAGAGTGTACACAGTTAAGCATAGGGAGAAAAAACGTTTGTAAATTCGGATCTTAATTTTAATTAATCATAATTTTGTAGTTAAAACTGTTTATGTCCGATTAAAGGGAATTAATTGTGGTTTTTGCTTTAAAATTTTAAGTAATTTGATCTGCTGTGAGAGTACAAAAACCGTCAGAACACGATAGCTAACTGCCGTCAAATTCGGAGCGATGAAGAGGGTAAACAGACGGACCTGAAGTTAGAGGATTTCAACTAGATTCTCATGCGAGATCATCGCCACAAAAATGGAAGTAGGTAAACCTAATATATATATATATATATATATATATATATATATATATATATATATATATATATATATATATATATATGTAATGAGTTTTTTTCGCCAAATCTAGAATTTTATTTGGAGTAATGTAAGTCTAATGTTTTGAAAAGATAAATTTTAATTAGCAGTACTGAGCTGACTTCATAATATAAAGTAATATATGGTTTGTTTATCTCAGATTCAATTGTTTTCAGAATTATTTTAAAACCGTTCGACTAAATAAATAATACATTCTCAAAATAAAAAATTGTTTTAACATGCAGAATTTGAGTTAAGAGCAACCAGTAATATTATTCAGATTTAATTAACTAGTTAGCTGAAACCATATAATTAAATACGATAAATTTACGCAGATATTTGATATTTTAAGGAATAAATAATTAAAAATAATGACTTTTTACTGTTCTAGTTTTTCTTATTAGCAAAATTACCTTTAACCAAGTGCGGATAAATAGTTAAATGGGAAATTCGTATTGAAATACAAGATATTGTATTTAATCCCATAAAATTCCTATATTGTAATAGTTACCAAAAGAATACTTGTATATTTTGTCACTCAAGGTTTTAACGAGCACTTTATCTATCTATCTATATCTATATATATATATATATATATATATATATATATATATATGTATGTATGTATGTTTATATATTTCGCAACGGCAAAATTAATTGTTGCAAAAATAGGTAGTATTACAGGACAGAGATTTAGCACAAATTGGAGAATATTACGACAAATTAAACAAACTAGACTAAACCAGATTAAAAACAAACCAAGGAACGAAAATTATAATAGGCTATGTTTAAATTTAATTAATTATAATGGTTTAGAATATTGAAATTTGAGAAAATAACCTAGATTTGTAAATAGAGGTCGAATAGATATCCTTGCACTATAGGGACAAAAAACAGAACAAATAATAGCCTCACAACAGGTTTCAAAATTAATAAAGTTATATGGAACGTATTTTTAAGCGCAAAGAAAGTGTTTGTAGAGCTGTTATGACACGAGCCTAGAAGGGCTACTATCAGGTAACTACAGAAGAATAGAAGATGGAGTTAAGTAAATCTTGACTTAAAACGATGAAGTTATTAGAACAAACTTTAAGAATGAAATAAATACATTTCGTAAAATTACTTGCAGTTATAAATGTCCAGAAACAGAATAAAAGAAAAATTAATAAAAATATGGTAGCAATTAAAAATAAACAAACTGGTTCCTAGGACAACGCTAATATAATAGGAGGAAATAAAACCAAAAACAAGGGCCACAAGTCATTAAAAAAAGACGTTTTAGTGGTGTTTAAAAGCGTTAGTGGGAAATAAGCTGTTGAAACAGTGACACCTATTTTGTTACTGTTCAAAGAGTTACAGCAAATATGGAGTACGTTGACAATTATAGTTAAAAAATGTGCTCTGGAAGTGTTTCATGTATTTGGACTTTATGCTCAAATATCAAAAAACGACCTATTTGGACAATGAAATAGTAACTCTAGAACGTCGAACATCTTAAAAGCCGAATTTTAGAATTTGTTAGATGACGCCATAAATTATGTAAATTTTTAAAACTAGTGAGTCAAATTTCAAAATTATCAAACGGTTAACTCATTTGAAAAATTCACTAAAAGAAAACAAGGATAAGAGTTTACCGAATGCCGTGCCGAAGGAAGATTGATTTTAAAAAGAGGATCCCGTAAAACCATAACTAAAATTATGCTTAATGTTTTTATAAATATTTGAGTTTTCTTAATTTATAACTTTATTTCCAACATTATTAATTAAAATTCATGTTGAATGAAAATATTTTTTTTTCAAAATTGCCTCTCCATACAACCGTTGTCTGTAACGGAGAGTAAGTAAATTTTCCATAATATAAATTTAAATATGGCTAATATGGCTTTATTAAACAGATAACATTATTAATCCTTTTATTTCTTATAGTTTATGATAAATAATGATTGTTAGGATAAATCTGTGTTATTATGAATATTGAGTTTACCCAAAAATTCAACCTTAAATAATGACTCTGCTAATTTTATGCAAAATAAACACAATTATAATGACCTAATATTTTGACTTATACTATATAAAGTCCTTTCTGGTAATTGCAGGATATGAGGGTTAATAATTGTGCTATGGATAAATATGTTTTGATGTGGTAATTAGTTTAAAAATGAGAATTCTAACTTTAACTGTTATTTGTATAAAACCTTGTGAAACTACACATAATTTTAATCAGTATACATTTTGGCTTATGATAAAGGAGTTTAATAATTGTATGTAATATGGACAATATAATAAATGAAAATTTGTAAGGGTACATAAATTGAGTAATTGTATTTTGAAATGAAATATAAATTTAATAATTAGGTTTTATATGTAACATGACTTATAATTTTATGTTTATATATCTGAATGGACATAATTATTTTAACCATTGTCACTATACCAAGATATATAATTTGTTATTCGAACTTAAAAATAAATAATATTGATAAAACGAAATAATAATGAATTTTGTATAATCATCCATTACAGGTTAGGCTAGTAAAGTGGTAATACTTCACCGTACATGATTAGAGTTTTTATTTTAGTTTCTGATTCCTGAAAAGAAATATAAATGCCAACATTATTTTGAAAATTAGAGAAACAGTATTGTAAGCCACAAATAGGTCAAATAGGACGGTGAATTCACAAAGAATATTTCGGTTTGACGTCTGTCTTTCTTTTAACTGTCTTTAGTACAGAACCTATCCTTTTAAAACGGTTTCTTCAAGATTAAAGTTAAAAGCAGAGGAAAAGTGGAACAATTGTCAAATTTACTGCCCAGCGTTATTCTCATCTAAAGACAACACTATCGCTGCATGATTCTCTCTTTAATGTACGCCATATGTTACTTTTCAAATATCGACTAAATCTAAAACCATGTGTGCCTTCTACGCCATGACCAAGAATCTCTGGTGTACATTAACTATAAGTCTTAACGTTTTGCAAATAGGTTAAAGAAGTAGAGAATAAACAAGATTTGTTAGTATAAATTATAGATTGATTAGGGGACAAAATACAATAAAATGTGAATTAAATAAACTTGTTAGGATATTATATTATTATAAACATATAATTATATCCAATTGATAAGAAGTTGCTATAAATAAATACAGAAACTTGTACTATAAAACAAATTATAAATTACTTTAAAATTTATATAAATAAAAAATGATTATTTTCCAATTAGTAGCTATTTTTTAGGAAATATAAAGTAAGCCTATTAATATAAAATGAAAAAATTTCTCTCAAAGCCTAAAATGCTTATATGAGGCTTACTGGTTTCATTAAAAATTCAGGTGTTGGTTTTTCTGAAAGATTAATTCATTGAGATACAGGTTTCGGACCAGGTTTATATTTGAGGAATAAATCACTATTATCTTACATGCAAGGTCTGGTGTAACACCAAAGAATGGGAGATAGAAGTTGTGCAGGCTGGAAAAGAGAGGGGATGGTGGTTAGAAGGTCAGGTAAAAGAAGGCCCGTAGAAACACTCATGCACATAGGTGCTTTTACTATTAATAATTTTTACTATTATTAAACCAGTAAATATTATAACACTGATAATTTATTCACATAAACACAAATATTACTTTCAGCAACTATGTTTAAAGAGAGCTTTTACTTTAGTTTGAAAATACTTCTTTATAAAATTTCAAATATATATCACTGTGTACTACAAGGAAACTAATCTAACAGGAATTGAACTTTTAATTAGAAATTCTTTTTTGAAAATACAAGAAAGAATACTGTCGGCTACAGAACATCTCAATCAAAGAAAGTAAAACGAAGCCACATAATTAGAACGGAACAAAAAGTCATTGTTCCAGTAAATTCATCCCTAACACGAGCGTTTCCGCCCCTCAGTGGAAAGCAGCTTGTTTAAATAAATAACTGACTAGTGGAGCAGCTGACGTCACTACAAGTGAACTCTGTTTACATTTCCCTTTTGTTCCATTTGTCTTATTTTATTAAGTCTCATCTCTGGAGAAATGATATTCAACAATAAAGGACTTTTACCGACTCAATTAATATTTTATCCTTTGTAAAAACAGCCGTATTGTTGTTATGTGAAATAAAATGAAGGGAAAAAGTAATGCGGTATTACAATCGAACCATTCATGGGATATTGTTTCTACAGGAGATGTACGGGAAAGATTTTTAGAAACAAACAATATTAAAAACGTAATTTGGTTTTTGTACAACGGACAATTTTTGTTATACTATACTTTTAGTTATAAACTGGATGATGCATTATATTATTCGAAAACGCTTTTATTCTAAAGGACATTTATTGAATTTTCTCAAGGGCAAATAAATCAAAAAAACTTTAAACTTCATCGTTTGGCTATTTGTGTTTTTTAAAACATAAAATATAATTTGAAATTATATTTTATAAATAGCCTATAATTTAAATATTCTATAATATATAAAATATATATATTTATATAAAATAAATATTCTTTACTATTTGTTTTTTATTTTTCAAGTACTGTATGTTTTTAAAAACATATCTGATCTTAAATACAAATTACTTCTAAATAAATAACTTATTTAAAATATGTTATTTTGTTCAGTGTGTAGTTTTTTATGTCCATGGTAATATATCTAATACTAAATCGGAAATCCAAAAGAACTATGTAACAAAACTAGAAAAAAGATACATTTATTTTACATAATGCCCTATGAGTTTATCTGGACCAAAAGGAAGATTAACGAGTAGAAATTAACCCTAATTACAAGATGTTTTCTCGCAATAACTTCAACTGACTGTTTGTTTTACAGATTCAAATTAGAGTAATTTATCGAGATATTTCCTTAATTTACTATTAAAATGTTAAACTTTATTTTTGGCCGGTTAGAACATTTATTATACCATAGTCTTATGTAGTTGTTTCCCGATGGATGGAAGGCGTTAGTGAATTGCTAGAGAAGGGATTTTGTTCAATGATATTTTTGATTTAAAGGAACACGTAAAAATCAATTACTTTAAGTATTGACTTGCAGGAATTATAAAAAATCTGACCAGGGCATAATAAAAGATTTTTACTGAAAATTAAAATCCTTGTGATCTAACCTTAAAATCAATGCGGGCCAATAATAAGATACAAGTGGTAAGCGCCTAAGTTTATTAAATATTTTGTTGTAGGACTAAATAAAATAAAACAAAATAAATAAAATCCTTTTGTCATATTATTGTCGTTTTCCCAAAGGATTAACTCAATCATTTTGCAGTTAAGTAAATCATTTAATTACACCTTAGCAAATGTTACTTCTAACTAAACTTTAATACCCCGACTTAAATGTAAACGCAAACATCGATAATCAGTTTTAAACTAATTTGACTTATATTAATTAAAACGACCTCTAACCACAAATTCAACAAATTTTATTTTAAACTTATGTACATTTCGGCTACAAAGTAATCATCTTCAGAGGTATTTTTACAAATAACTAACTTACAGCTAAACCTATGCGTATTTATAAGCAACGGGAACTCCTTGGCCACGCCCCCTACACTATCCGACCAATCATGTTACGAGTAACAACTAGGTCTGGTCTAACAGAAGGAGTTACCGTTACATTATTTTTGAATTTTACAGTAAGTATTAAATTTACACATTTAACAATTAAACATTTAAACTATCTCTTAACTAATAGATACAATTGGGAATTCGGGATAGGCCCTTTGTCAGAATTTAATAATTTATTAGTTTCATATTTATTAATTAACATACTTTCGAAACTATTTAACATATTTTTTGATTTAACATTTTTAATTAATTTAAGGTTATTTGTATCTAAGTTATGATTAGTTTCTAAGATATGTTCAGCTACACTTGATTTCTCTGGCCTTTGAAATTTTATATGACTTATGTGTTCTTTGAATCTAGTGGAAATTTTTCGTTTAGTTTGACCAATATAAATCTTTTCACATGAATTACAAGTTACTTTATAAATCCCTGACTTATCCAATGTTTGTTTCTATTTTATCTTTTGGGTTACCTAAGAGATTTTTAAGGCTATTTTGTCTCTTATATGCTACTTTAAAATTTACTTCTTTAAACACTTTTTCTAGGCCTTTTGTTAAATTTTTATCAAAGGGCAAACTAATATATTTATTTTTAACAGTTTCTCTCTCTGGTATTAAGGTAGTGGAATCTTTTCTTAATTTATTCAAACTCTGTTTTCTTAATATATTATTAATAATTTTAGGATCATATCCATTAAATTTGGCTATTTCTTTAATTCTAGCAAAATACCTCTGAAGATGATTACTTTGTAGTCGAAATGTACATAAGGTTAAAATAAAATTTGTTGAATTTGTGGTGAGAGGTTGTTTTAATTAATATAAACATTTACGCCACAGTTGCTTTAAGTTGTTAATTTGACTTATTTTAGTGGCTTTAGCTAAAAGGTAAATATTTTTTTATAGTTATAAAGTTTGAATTTAATACGTTTGTTCTATTTAGATGTTAATTGATTTTTTAATTAATTAGTTTACATAGCTTGGGTCACGTAAATGGATTCTACCTAAGTCTGGAATATGGAAGTAACTAGATCAAACGTTCTTGGATATTTATTGTTGCTATGTTCCGTAGACATTAACCTTAATTATGAAACAAAACTAAAACAATATTCCACCCTGACGAGCAAGAATTGGATATTTTCTTAAAAAGTTCCGGAAACTATTAACATTTATAAAAACACTAAGTTTAGGACAAAAGTTTGGATTTCGTTTAATCTACATGCTCGTTTCTAGAATTGACTGAAGGAAATAAATAAAATAGCGAAAATAGTTAAAAAGCTCTAAAAATCAAAAGAATAATAAAATGTATATTATCAAAGTTGTGATGTTAAAATTATCTAATCTCATTTTAAAATAAAAGTTGGTTATTTTAAAATCATGTAATTAAGGCACAGAAGATGCTATAAATAACAAGTATCATTTTGCAATATATATGATCGTAATAAAAACATATAATTGGGCAGAGATGATGTTAAAAAAAAAGATTCTCATTTTGCAATAATTATGCTAATTTTAAAGGCATGTAATTGAGCACAGACCATGTTACAAATAACGAATCTGATTTTGCAATATGACCTTTTTAAAAATTGCAATTACGTAGCTCATTTTGGAATACATAGGATCATAATAAAACATATGATTGACCTCACACGATGTTAAAAATAACGAATTTCATTTTGGAATAACTATGATTATTCTTTAAGTATGTAAATGAGCACGGACGATGATACAAATTAACTAGCTCATTTTAGAATATATGGGATCATAATAAAACATATAATTGAGCCCAAATGATAATAAAATAACGATCTCATTTTACAATAAATAGGATCTTTATAAAACATTCAATTCAGCACGGACGATGTTACAAATTACCGAGCTCATTTTGGAATACATGGGATAATAATAAAACATATAATTGAGCCCAAATAGTAATAAAATAACGAATCTCATTTTACAATAAATAGAATCTTTATAAAACATTCAGTTAAGCACGGACAATATTACAAATAATCTGATTCATTGTGCAATAAATATGAAAATCACGAAAACAAATGTTACTTGGTAATATTAGGCTCCAATATTAAGTAAATATTAATAAGCAACTCTTATTTAATAAGTAACTCTTAATTTTAATTAACAAATTGAATTGAAAAATAAAATTTCAATTTTGTATTTAGTATGGAAATAAAATAAAATATTTCAAATGTAGATATAATTTATATACGAAAATTTAACGATTTTATTTTAGAATCTAAAACTTTTCCACATTTTTTTTTGTTATTCGGTAAAACCAGGTTATTGATTAGTTTTCGCAAAGAATCTGTCATTATACGAAACGCTTCGAATTTATTGTCAAAGTACAACGAAGAAATCCACAAAGCATAGCACTTTACATTGATCGATCCCTGAAGACGTTTGTATCCAGGTAAAATTTTTACTTAACAGAGCTGGGTTCAATGGACTGCGTGACCTTTCTAGGGTTACTAGGTAGAAGCGCAAGCTGTTATGACGTCATTTCTACCCCGCACACGTTGTTTTGAATGCCACGTGTTTGCACACACTGTTTTATACCCTCTGCTCCGGAGGAATGGCTTATTCAAAATTCTACCGTTCCTTCCTGATTCTCCTTTATTATTTATGTTGTCCTAAAATAGTTTAGTCAAATAGAGATCGTCAAATAAAATGTGTAATCTATAAAAGATATAGTAGTACACACACACACACATGTATATATATATATATATATATATATATATATATATATATATATATATATATGTATATATATATATATATATATATATATATATATATGCATGTGTGTGTGTATTGTATATTTCATATATTTTAAAACATATATAATTCTTATCTAACTGACATCAAAAAATATATATTTGCCCTATCTTCTGCATGATAGAGCAATTTGCTTCTCTTCTTCATTAGTAAATACATAGTAAGCATATCTTTGCAAATTAGGTTACGCTTGCAACATCATATCCGTTTGACACGAATATTGTTTGAATAATTTTCTGTAGTTAGTTCTGTGCACTTTAATATTATACTGGGTACAATCTGGCCAATGTACCTTAGTTTTGTCCTAAGTAACCTCTTCTTATGACAAGGATAAAACTAAACTTTATTTGAAGGTGATTCACCGTACCGTGATGTTATCATTTAATATTTCAGACAAAATTGTGTAGCCTACAAATCCGAAAGTTGCCGAATGCAAAGAATGACAGTTAATGTTAACAGTTGTTTTCGTCTTTATTTAAAATTTACTTTACCTTAAGTATAAATATTTTTAAGTGCAATATTTTATACATATTCATGAATATCGTCTATTTGACTGAATTAAGTGATTACCTATGATTTCATACTACATCTTGTTTATGATTTTAGGTAAAGTTACCTCAACATAGATGTGTAGGCCTACTGCAAATCTGAAGTAGTTTCTAATCTATGACCTTATTATTTTGTAATACATATAGGCCAATATAGTTCTGCAATATCCTGACTTGTTAAATATTTAAAGTTTATTCATTATCATTTAGTAGCTAATTTAATTAAAATGTTGAAATTATAAATTTAAATGCGTAAAGCTATAAATATTCTTATGTTACGTAATATATGTTGCATGAGTTTAACAACTTCCGGACATACAATATAGGCTACAGTAAATGTCTAAAGAAAATGTAAATTTAAAAGACTTTTAAAAGTCACTTTACTCGTATGTATTTTACGCATTTGTCATTTTACTTATATAACTTTAAGTTATATTTCTGCAGGTATTACAACGACTGCGATGTATTTTCTTTATATGTCTATCTTTAATTTTTACTTTAACAGTAATTCCATCCCCGTTCTACAGAATATGGTGTGCTACAGTCAAACAAATATCTTTTCTTAACAAAAGTTTACAATTTATTAAGTTTTCTTGTTGCTGGTTTTTCCTATTTTTAGGGATTATTAAACGCTAAATATTTTATTAAATGTGCATTTGAATTTAATGGATAATGTTTGTCTTTTCCTAAATGGTGTTATGCTCAAATTTCTTCATTTTTATATTTTTGTATAATTTTTATTATTATTCCCATCAAATGTTATATTATATTTACTCAAAGATTACTTACGTATCCGTTTTGTGTGATTTTATTTAACAGAATAAGATTAATTATACCCGTGTGTGCGCTAAAAGCGCTTTTGCCTTATAGATGGATCACAAAACATTTTTGAGAAAGAAGTGATTTAAATCAGAGAGTAAAATTTTGAATTATTAACTATCCTTCAGTAGATTTGAATATTTCTCTTTAGGTTGGGAGTAAAGGCGAGATATACATCTTTACTCTTAACGGCTTTACGAGACTTCGTCATTATATAACCTTTTAATTTCAAAGAATATTTACAGCTATACATGCGGTAAACGAAAACCATTGTAACTAAACTTTTATTATAAAAGTATCCTATCTAGACATAATTCTCACAAA